>JANHJO010003829.1:56282-67962 GCA_032468235.1 Pseudoxyrhopus heterurus | reverse complement strand
GGGAGATGATAGAGGACAAGAAGGCCTGGAGGAACATTGTCCATGGGGTGGCGATGGGTCGGACACGACTTTACAACTAACAACAATAACAATCTGTGTACTTGTTAGTATGATATAGATATGTCTGGCTTCTCTACTGGGTATTGTACAATCATGTTGTATTTCTGTATTTACATAGCTTTATGACTAGGTAGAGAAGTATGAATACAGCCATGGTAGCTTATAGACCATGCTTTATGGTTTAGCATAGTATAGAACTACGCATTGTAACTTGTTCAAGAAAACTACATTCATGTCAAGCATGAATTCATCTTATAGATGTGAATGAGATGATTATTAGTAGTGACATTTTAATTTTTTATATTGCTTATTTCCATCCATTTGACTTTTGCTTAGCTCTAGTCTGTCAGTTTAAGCCTTTAGCTTAAAGAAATCCCAGTTTCCTACTTCTGCAGTCTAGAGTTCTCTACTGCATGAACTAGTGTTCTGTCATTGAAATAATGCTCTTTCATCTTTTCCAGCATGTCACTGCTGCAGTGACTATTCTCTTGCTTGTCTGACTTGTCTGTCACCTCTTCATCCCACCCCACCTTCCATTTATGGATGTTTAGATTTTCAGTTCTTCAAAACAGAGGCCTGTCTTTCCCATGTATTGTTCTGAGTGCTAAGTAAATGTTAATGAAGTCCAAGAAGAAGACACACGAATCATTTTTTTTCTTCCTTGGTTACCACATCTTGCATCACGCAAGGCCATCCTTCAAGAAACTTAATTTCTCCATAACTTGAAGATATATTTTCGTGAATAATAAAATAATCGTTGAGATAGTCCAAAAGAGTAGAGCTATAGGGGTGGAGCTGGTTGAGTTCAGAATTAAAGTAACAATATTTTTTTTTTAAAGGAGGATGCATATGCTCTTAATCTAATTGTGCTGTGCTGTTGTGCAGCCAAGAAACAAGAGCAGGTCATCCTAGACTATTTGCCATAGCCATCATTCCATTTACACAGGAAATATTTTGACCGGAAGCACAGTGCTGGCTGAATATCCAGTGTGAAGGTGGTTTGCTATTCTCAGCATGCATCTACTTGAGAACAGGAGCTACTTAAAGAGAAATTGCATCGCTTCATAGTGAGGCTTGCAATCACTTCATGACTCAGATGTGTATGGAAGTTAATTGGAGTTTGGGATGTGTAGTGCATAAAGATGTGAAGAACCGTCATAGCACAAAGGTAATAAACAAGTTGTCTCTCTCACACCACGTGCTCTTAAATGACCAGTAGCTGTAGCTGATGTTGGTTGTAATGTTGTATCTCTTCTCCCTTTAAAAGACCTGGATATATTTTATATGTTTTTTTTGTAATATTTTTTTATGTAACAAAACAAAACTGTTTTTTTTTTTATTATGATTATTCAGTTTTAAGGAACAACAAACTTTAATTATGGTCAGGCTCCATAAACCAGACCAGACAAAAAAAAATATAATAAAGGAATGTAAATATAATCCTTACAAATAGACAGAAAACAATACTACCAGTATCAGGCTTAGGCCTTTCTTATTTTACCACATTAATATTAATATAGCGCTCCTGAATTTATAAAAAGAAAATTCTGCAATGAAACAGATAATTTCGGGGTCTTTGTGGGCTAAGATTTATTTTATACAAAATCAATCTGTTGGCCTGGCTGTTTCTTTGAAAAATCTAGAATGCAAATCTCAGTAAAGATTTTATCATAAAAACCCACATTCTAGTGAGATTTCTCCAAACACATATTTTTTCCAAACACACATGGATATTTTATTAAACTTGTTCTCCAAGACTGCCAAAGGCAGGGCACTGAAACAGGCTCCAGGAAAAGCTTACCAGAACTATGATTGGATGAGGGAATACAAATATATTGCTGATGAGACCCTTTGCATTTCTTAAAGGGCCAGCATATTGAAGAATGAACCTCAAGGATGCATCTCTCGACTGGTTGAATTGGGCTAGTTGCATTTCTCACAAAGTAGAAATGGAAACTTGAGAAGAAATAAGTTGCTCTTGAAAGAATTTCATTAAGTAAAAGTATTAACTCGTGTTACACATTATTCATTGAAATTTCCCAGAGATATTAGTCATGAACAACCCCTTCCCTCACTGCTAATACTTAATAGCAGCTTATTCACTCAGTCTTTATAAAATGAATTACAGTAAACAGTTTTTCTTCCCAAAGAGTTTTAGGATAGATAGATATTTATTGTGTCCCAAGCCATTATTTTTCTCTTGCATGAAAAGTTGTTGTTGAAACTAACAATTTCAGTGTCAGTTTTTCCATGGTTGTTTATTAAAGCCAAAAAATAATAGGCAGAGAGAATTTTGAGAATTCATTAAGTTCTAAAATGATAGTTTCTCATTTACAGCAAGAACTACCAAAAAAGCTTGTGCCCTCCTAAAATCTAATTGATTTGTTATGAACTAAACTTTCTTGGATCATTTCAACCAAGGGATGAAGGTTTTTCTTACTCAGCTAGCCCCTGTGTAAGAGAAAGAAAGGCTGTTATACACATCAAGACAATAAATAAATATATAAACTAGGTAATTGTAATAAAACAAAACTTGATTGCCTACAAAATGCGGTAGAATAAAAATAAAATCCCACAAAAATCTTGATTGTTGTTATTCGTTCTATATAATCCTAATTACACTTTTAAAATGAATACTACAAATGCTTTGTTTTTGATTTGAAGAATATATACATAGTCTCCCTTACTTTTAAACACATTCCCTTCCTACACTTCGTGTTTAAATTTATCATTTACCCCAGATTTCTACATTGTATGTGCAAAACCAAAATATGTGTGGGAGAGAAGGAGACCACAATCATATTGCTGCTACCAATACTTAAGGGAAAACATTTGGTTTATTTTCATGGATTTTCAAGTAGATAAGGCCTCAAGTCACAATCAAAATCTATAATAAAGATCCCAGTAAAGGCTGTATTGACTTAAAATAGTTTGAATCCCTTGTACATTTTAGAAGTGCTGGATTAGCATCAACAATTGAATTAGGTACAATTGACATTTACATGGCTTATTTCCTGTGCAATGTTGACAATTACCCAGGTATACATAAACACACCACACACACACACACACACACACACACACACACAATTAAAAAAATGTACCAGAGTTATATGGGGAAGGAATTGTTTGTTTAAAGCCCTGATCCTAAATTAAACTTCAAAAATATGGTATCATCTATAATTTTTATTCTAGGTAAATTTGTTATATGCAACAAAAGTGCTTACTTTTTTCTCAAAGCAATTACCAGAAGAATAAGAACTGCTGAGAACAAGAGATTTTTGTGAATCAGTAGTAAAGTGAAAAAAAGTGTTCAGTTCACTAAAATATATATGAAAACCCATGCTGAAATTAAACATTGGTCCAGTGAGCAGATGGATCATGGCCAGTATTCAATTCATATGTCATTTTCCTGAAACTAATTATTTGCTTTTGTAGCTTTTCAGTTTAGGGACAAGAGAAATTTGCTTGGATTATATTTTAATGCCAATTTATCTAATTTGTATTTTCCAAGTATATGCAAACCAAAATACAATTACCCTTCAATATTCATATTCTTCCAATTTTATGATGCATATATTAAAGAAAATGCACATGAACTGCATATATTTGTGAAAATAGCATAAAGAAAATTGGAACAGGGGAAATTGCTATCAAGATTGTGTACATTAAGCAGTTTTGCATAAAAAAATATAGTGTTAGGAGAAATAGGCATGAAAATGAGTACAATTTTTCATGCTGATATTTTTAAAAAAATAATAATGTAAATTAATATAATTTGCAGAATAAATTTTAGCTTGGAAAAAATGCAAAACTGATAAAAATAGAAATGGATAGATCTATCCATGGCATATTATTCGTTATTTGCATAATCCTGCTAATCCCCCCCCCCCCCAAAAAAAAAAATGTTGGAAGATTCTTATTTTTTATTTAACTGCAATAGTTAGTCCTTTATTTATGCAGCACTAGCAAGTCTGTTCAGAGGATGGTTCACACCTTGGTCAGAGCCAGACTAGTTTATGCACTAAATCCATGTATGCATTTAATGTTATCTTATTTTTGAATTTTCCATCTTGGAGTAAATTATGATTTGGGATTCTTTTCCCCAGTAAGATGTGATGTAGTGTAAAAGGATTATTAACTAACTCATCTCCCTGCCACAATCATGATCCTTTTTAGGACTTGGAACGCTATTTAAGTAATAATAGTTATATTAAATATATGTAGGCATTTAATGTTTTGACTAACGTGTCTTTGAAAAGCATGCAAATGTCAGCTCTTGCTCTTAATAATAACGAAGAAGTCAAAATCTTTTCAGGAATCATATACAGGAATGAATGTGAAATGAAATTGCACATTATGGAATAAAACAAAAGTTGTTAATTTCTAAAAAGCTTATTCGTAAAGAACGTATTTCTGAGGCACATTATGTGTCCTACATATGTGAAAGAGGCTATTTAATAAATCTGAAGTAATTTCAATTTATAATGAACATTTAAAGGTTTCTTTGTTTAAGTTGAAGTTTGGTGGTACAAATTCAGTATTCTAATAGCAGTCCTATTCTATGGAGACAAATTTAGCTCTGTGATGGAACCGAAAATACAGGGAATCTAAATTCAGTTTCCTACCCAACACCAAACCCAGATAAGGCATAATTCTACAGCGAATTTGAATATTCAGCAAATGGACCATAGAAAGGAATCAACCTCAGTACTCACTTAATATACAATTTGTCTTTCACCTTACATGAAAACATTCTGCCATTACATATTGATCCTTTTAAGGGTTTAGGGTATCTGTTAGAACTTTGCAAATTTACATGCCCATTTGAATCAATAGTACTATGCATACTTTCTAGAAGGACTAACCTTTTTCCCCAAAATCAAGATTGTTTCTTTATTCAAAACTACATAATCTAGCTAATACTGTTCATACAGCATATTAAATAAGCTTATTCTAGGTTGGGCATGTCCATGATTAATCTATAGGAACAGTGTTAAGAAAAGCAACCAATAATAGACTGATTTCTAAGATTAGGTTTTGTGTAAGTTAAAAAACCTTACGTTTTCATTTTATTTAAAGAGAAACTATATCTCTCCCTCCCCTATTTAGGGGAGTTAATGGGGCTGATTTTCTAATGGCAGTCCAGAGGAAAATATTGTAATGATGGATCACAGTTTGAATTACAAAATAGCCTCTAGGAACAGCTCTAAATACATTGATTATGTGGCTATCCTAAGAGACAACAGTAATTAAAATTATGCCACAGATTGGATCAAGACATGTTAATATTTAATTAGGCAATAAGTGAGTCTTGAACAGGTGTCCATTGTTTTTAAGGGCTTTACCAGTGTGTGAGTAAATTCTGCCTTAAGCAAATAGTTGCCTCTTTGATTGTGTGTAAGTATGAATTTGATGTTTAATTACCAGGCATTATAGCCATAATCTTTGAACGTATGTTGTATGTGCTGTGCTCTGTGCTTAATTCAGTGATAAAGTGCTTTCTTAATATGCTTGTCTTTTATGAGTTTCCATAGTATAAAGGCCAAAATCCTTAGCAAAGAACAGTTCATTTAAATTAAATATTAATATTTCTAGCCATGAACAGTCTAATGTATATAAATGTTCTATTTATAAAATTTGTAGAAAACGTTCAAAATGATTTGTAAGATAAGAATTATTACATCTTAAAACAATTAAAATTAGAATAAATAAACAATAAAAGCCAGCTTATAATGTATAAGTGTAGAATGAAAAGGCTATGTGGAAAGGGAAGGGATTTAAATTGATTAAAAATGCATAACAGGAGAAAAATTAACAAACTTCATTTTGTAGTTATATAATTTAAGTTATATGTAGCATTAACTTATGTAGTTGTATAGTTTAAATTGAAAAGCCTAAGAGAATCTCTTCTGACTTTACAAAGACTATGTAGAAAGTGACTTCTCTGTGGAAGGCAACACCAAAGAGATCACTGATGGAAAAAGGGTCATTAAAGTATATTTTGCTGAGATAAAAGCCTTGGATAGTGCAACATCTGGACACTGGTAAGGTACATGTAGGAAGAAACTGTTTCTTAAGACTCCAAGTCCCTAACTTTCACAGACTTTAAAAGTTACAGCAATTTGCTAAAGATTTTGAAATAGAATAAATACTGTACTGGCTGTCTTTTTTAAAGACATCCCTATTTACAATACATTGCAATATTTCTGGTCACAGATTACTACATAAAACTGGGATATTATCTTGATTAAAGTTTGTGTACTCCCTAAGGGTCTAAACGCTTCTATATTTTAAATTATGAACAGAATTCTTTGAGGGAAGACAAACCCTCCAAAAGAAAACAAACATCTGAGGAAAGGAAGCACATAGTATTTCTGTGTCTGAACTGACAAAGTACTTCAGCTTATTGATCCTCATTTAGTCTGTTTCTACTATCAGGTACTAGATTAACAATGAAATTAAAAAAAAAAAGAGGAGTTGATTATTTGGAGTGACCATTTCTGTATATTTTCCAGTATTAAATTGGGGTTGAAGTTAATTATCCATCTTAATGAATATCCTTGCACTAATGCAAATAGAATAAATCATTATCAAGAGGATGTAATCTGTGGGTTGTGTACTACAACAGGCCAGCTCTGTTCAACCAGACTGAGGCAAACAACTATAATTCCTTTTCTAGCTTGACTAGAGTTTGTAGGACTGGATGTATGATATATGCTGTATTTTCAACTTTGGGCATAGCTTTTAGTCCCAGAATAATGATGCTGATCATGAGCCAAAGGTTCTTATTTTTACCATTTTATCATAATCAGAACAACTTCTATTTTAAAAATATTTGTACAAACATGGGTTGCATTGCTTAAACAGGGTTCTTCTTTTAATGCCAAGAGAACATTGTGATTGTAACTAGACTATACAGGTAGTCCTCAGTTCATTTAGTGACCTTTTGAAGTTAC
Organism: Pseudoxyrhopus heterurus; assembly: GCA_032468235.1. Lineage (NCBI taxonomy): Eukaryota > Metazoa > Chordata > Lepidosauria > Squamata > Pseudoxyrhopus > Pseudoxyrhopus heterurus. The sequence goes on along the minus strand of JANHJO010003829.1, from coordinate 60,943 downwards.
AGCAGCACTGAAAAAGTGACTTACAACGATTTTTCACACTTATGACCATTACAGCATTCCTCCATGGTCACATGATCAAAATTCAGATGTTTAGCAATTGATTCATATTTTATGATGGTTGTAGTGTCTGGGGGTCATGTGATCCCCTTTTGCGACCTTCTGACAAGCAAAATCAATGGGGAAGCCAGATTCACTTAACAACCATGTTACTAACTTAACAACTGTAGTCATGCACTTAACAACTGTGGCAAAAAGGTCATAAAATGGGGCAAACTCATTTAACAAATGTCTCACTTAGCCACAAAAAAATTTGGGTTCAACTACCAGTAGTTTTTAGTGATTTAAATTGAGGAGTTGTGAGAGGATTTCAAGAGCAGTCATAGCATTTATAGTAATGTTAATGTGAATATATAATACTGTCAATATATTAGAGGTTGTTTTTCACTGTTCTTTGTTTTCTCTGTCTGACATTTGTTATTAATAATAATAATAGCGTGTGGCAATTTGTCCTGGTTTAAACAATAAAATAAAACAAAGGGCATTCATATTAGTCTTTTTTTTACTGGTTTTCTTGTTAGAAAAAGTAGGTACTTTCTCCCCTTTTTCTTTTCTCCAAATTAAATTTCCTGTGAGAATGATTTAACTTCTGTCAACAAATTGTATTCATATTACAGATATTTTTCTATGTACTGTAATATAATTTACTGTAAATCAAAGTCATAATGATTTCCTTTTAACTGCTACCCTGTTTTGTATTAATGGACATCCTGCCAGGATTATATTGTAAATGTTGCAAATGCTCCTTACCTCTTTGAATTTCTGGATATTTAACTTTTAGCTTTATATACAGCATTATATAAATGGATATTTATTCAGCTTTATATACAGCATTATATCTACCAGTGTTCTGTCCACGATTTTTCAGTTATTTTCTTTCTTTTTAACCTGCATTATAGATTCTGGTAGTGTCTTAAAACAACAGTCAACCTTCCTGCTGCAGAAAATAAATAACATTAGCTTAAGTGCTAAAAATTAGAGCAAGCAAGCATTCTCTAACAATGCTGAAGCTGTCTGAAACAATTTAGAAATGCAGAACTAAGAAAAGAAATTTGAGTATGAATAAAATTGGCAACAGTTTTCTTATATAATCAAATTTACCATCCACACTCAAATGATAAGTAGGGAATATAGCAAAATAGAGAAAAATACTGGTTAAGAGCAATTGTGATTAATAATATTAAATTTGTGACAAAAATAAAACTGCATTGGATCCTGGTACCTTTCCCCAATCTAGTACTCCCCAGATGTATGGGAACCGAGATTTTCTGAGGTACTTCTGGATCAGTATTTGGAGAGCTGGAAGTGACAGGTTGGGAATGCCTCCTCTGATATCTCTGGTTGCAGTTGACTGTGTCATAGACAGTTCCTTTGTTTGCCAGATTATTTGATTAGTCTAATTTATGCAAGAGAAATTACGAGCTGCATTTATGCAAAGCCAGTTTTTATTTATTTATTTATTTAGCATATGGTGTTTGTACATTGAGACGCCAAACGTCTACAATGTCATTATGGTTTGGTTGCCTAAGATTGCTAGTTTGTTTAGCTCACATGGGTGTGCTATGTAGGGTTCACTGCGGGAGTCAAATTATATTCTCACACAGAGTGGCTAACAATGTTCTGTAGGAGTGTTTACAAACTTCACCTCATATTCAGGCAGGTCTGGTGCTGGTTGGTTTCTTTTTACTGCATAAAGTGCCGTCAGCTTCTCATCAGAGTGGTACCTATTTATCTACTTGCATTTTGCATGCTTTTGAACTGTATAAAAGCCAGTGTAAGAATATTTTAAGTCTTAAGACATAATTTCCCTAGAAAAAAAATTGCAGAACATGGGAAGAAATTAGTAAAATATAAACATAAGACTTAAACAGATTCCTTCATATAAAGAAAGGTTTTGGGGTGGAATGGAGAGATGTGACAAAGTGAAGTGAGGTTATGTATAGTAAGTAGGTGAAGTGATATAGTGTCTGCTTGGCTGCTTTTCTTTCTGCTATCATTCTGCTGAAGTAAGATTTATACTATTGAACTTCAGGCAGTATCTTTGAATTTCTCATACTGGATTTTTTTTCCTTTGGTTGTGACTTTGCTTCATGGGACAAATGAAACCCATGCTTTATCTACCACTCATAATTGTAAGACTTCATCTGATTCAGCTGGGAATGTAAGATATCTTATAAATCAATGATTATTTTGTCTTTCCTCCAAGGAAGCCTTTTAGCAGAACAAATATAAATGTTCTCCTTTTATCAGACTGGACAATTTTAGTATGTTTATAAAAAGCAGACAGCAGTCTTGTTGGAACATTATGTTTCATGCTGGAATTAGATAGTGAGAGTAGCTTATGCTCCTGTCCAATGCAATACATCCAGAGAAGGATTTTCCCCAACAAATGCCTCTCCAGTCTCTGCTTGGAAGCATCTAACAATGAAGACCCCAGGTGTCAAGCTAAGCCAAGAGTGACATGGAACAATTCAACCAGAGTTCAGTTCTTTATTTTATTACTGTCAACCGTCCCGTTGGCATATGCGGCAAAAGAAACTCCTGTGATATTATTTTACCAAGACTATAACTTTACTGATAGATTCATACACTACAGGCACAGAAGAAGCGAAGCTAGCTCTGAGGTTTTCACATGAAAAACAGCATAGTTAATTTCTGCGTTTGGGCCACCCATTGTCCATTGTCCACCAATCCAACACCTTCTTTTTATTTTGGGAAAACAGTTTGCACTTTTGGAAGGTTCCCATCGCACGACCTTGATGTGTCAGGATTTTCTCAGGCTGCAAACAGCTCACATAAATTCCTCACTTTCCCTCCCAGCTCCCAATACATTCCAAGCAATTCCCTCCCTCCCTTCATTGCTGTTGTTACCAGTCAGCCTTGACACTTTCCCATAGCAGACAGAATCTTACCACACTAAACCCATAGTACTCCCAGGATATAATGGATATATCCTGGGAGCTTCTAGGGCAGTGATGGCGAACCTTTTTGAGGTCGCATGCCAAAGTGTGTGCACCACCACGTGCCCCTGCACCCACAATGCAATGTGCATGACCTCCCCGTGTATACGCATGTGGCCCCGTCCCCTGCACATGTGCATGCAACCCCCATGCATGCGCACGTAACCCCGGGGTCGCACATGCATGGGGCGGGGGAACGCATGCATGCGTGGGGAGGCGGGGACGGGAGGAGCTTGCACATGTGTGGGGAAATGGGAGCATGCGCATGCGCAGTGGAGCTGGGCTGGGTGACGGCTCACGTGCCAGCCGACATGGCTCCACGTGCCACTTTGGGCACACGTGCCATAGGTTCGCTGTCATCGTTCTAGGGAGTGGCTATTGTTGCTCTCTTCATCTGTCTCCTTTCCAGCTCTGGTCCATGATGCCTGTCATCTCCCTTCTCTTTCTGTAATATGTTCCCTCCTTCCTGTGAAATTGCTATTATCACTATGATCCATTACTCAGCCACTGTGTGATGGGCATCATCTATTATACCAATATAGGTAGCCTTTGCATGATAAATACAATTGAGATCAGCAACACAGTCATTAAGTAAAACATCACGTGACCGTGCTGTATTTATGGTATCAGTTTCATGATAGTTGTTAAGAGAATCACCGCAGTTGTTAAATGAGACACCACATGACCACAACTTGTCATTTTACTGATGGCTTTTCCATTGATTCTGTTTGTTGGAAGCCAACCATGAAACATGAATATGGCGAACCTGTGACCCCGGGAAGCTTTGATGATCATTAGCACCTACTGCTTGTGAAACGCCTGAAGGCAAGTACCTCACTGCTGGGAGGTTGACATGGTTGTAAACTCCAGCCCCAGTCATAAAGTTGCTTTTACAGTGCCATTGTAACTTTGAATGTCACTAAACAGGGCAATCATTAAATGAGGTCTATTTGTAACTGAAAAATGACCCCCCCCCCAAGATTTAATCTACAAAGAAGTTGAGAACAAATTTCTGAAAATATTTAGCTAAGGGTGATAACAACAACAACAACAACAAAGGAACTGTATATGAATCTGCTTTCTCTTTGAGTCTATTGTCAATTCCATGATAAAGGCTTAATTGTATTTATGAAGCTTTGAGTTTTGTTATAAATGTGATAAACTGTATGTTCATATAAAATATTGTCAGGAAGTTTTTCAGATGGCCTTCACTTTGTTCCCTCTCTCATCCCTTTCTACTCTTTTCTCCCTCAATGGAAACTGCACAAAATAGCATGGAGCTTAGAATTGCTCTGCAAGCACCTATTGTTCGAAATCTGATTTTAACCTTGCAATAAAGATTACTTTATGTATTCTGCTTAATGTGATAGGTAGTAATTGTTTGTCAAGGCTAAGTGCTATAGGACAAAATACTTTCCTAAAATAATGTTTTTGTAATTGTAGAAGAAGCATTCTAAAGGTCTAGAAAATGCTGCTGAATAAAAATGTCAGAAATTGAATGGGGTTCTAATTTTTATTTTATTCTTTTTATTTAAAAAATATTTTTCAATTAAATGCCTTTTAAAGCTACTAGGATGCTGAATTTGAACAAAAGTAGCTTTTTCCTTTAAAACATCATGTAATAAAATAGTGAAAGGCGCATAT
>JANHJO010003827.1:108078-119605 GCA_032468235.1 Pseudoxyrhopus heterurus | reverse complement strand
AATTACACCTGCCACTGTGTGCTTGGCTATGAAGAACCAGTGTGGGTTACAACACTTTCAGAAAAGACTGAGTTCAAAGGCATACTGAAAAGTCCAACATTAGGGGGAGGATATTTGAGTCCTTGTGTCCAGACTTCATGGCTTTACAAAACTCAGGTCAACAGTAAGCTTCAAATAACAATTAAAAATAGTATTGAAAGCATTCTTTAAGTGCTTTATTTTCTTACTCTTGGTCTTTTCTGCAGTGTTTCACACCTGCCATGGAAAATATTAGTTATGAAGTTCCCGTGGAACTTTAACAAATTAAATCTCACATAGTATATAGTGCATATACTATACTAAAAGACAGGTCAGGTTATTATTTAAAGCTAGAATTTGCTTGTTAGATGGGATTTCCCCCTCTTTTTCCCTTTGCTTAATAAAGGTCTTTTCCCGAAGGCCTCCAAATTGTCTGGACCCAGCTACAATTTTATTTTTTCAGTTCAGCAGAAAGCATTTCTATCACCATACAAATGAACTAGTTTTAATCTGATTTATTTGATGGTATATAACAATAGTTCAAGAAACATCTTGCTCTTAAAATATTATCACCTGGGGAAAGATTTTCTCAAATACTGCTGGAACTGACTATGTGTGTTATGTCCACAATTTAATTTTTAAAGGTCTCTCTGGATTGATTCAGAGACTGTTCGCTTGCCCCATGATATTACATTGCACATGCAATTTATGTATGCATTTGTAGCTTCAAAATATTGAAATAAATATATAAATGAAAGCATAATTTCTTCTGTCCACTTCCATACTTTTTTCAGAAACCAATATGGGACGGACATCAGTCTCTCAGTACTATCACATTATGATCTAGTGACCCTGAAAATAGGGTCAGAAGGAGGTCTACATGCTAACTGGAAAACTAATCAATATAATTCCACCATGGAGTTGGTGTGGGCAACATAATGTAAATGTTCCCTATCTCCATCCCTGTTAGTGTCGTTTCATTCAACTGAATATAAATGTTAAAGTTCACATATATATCCATACATACATCCCACTTTTGTTATATACAATAGACTGAAACCCCAACATGTAGCAAAATTTTATATTTACACTTACAGCAGTTTATTTCTTACAATATAATATTTTGATTGATTGTGGTTTTAGTAAAGATCAAAAACTTAAATTTTTATCTGCAAAAGGCTCCAAAAGAAAAATGCAACGTTTGGGCTAAAACATCTAATAGCACCATGATTTAACAGCATAAAGCAGAAAAAAAGCAATCAAATAAACCACGGGTTGCATTTGATTCAGGTCAGGTCCTTTTACTGTGGAAGAGAGCAGTACAGAGGGTAAAAGGTTATTGGTGACTAATTTTCTGAAAACTAACAGCTTGTGTAAGTAATAGAACATTTATTGCATTTCTTTGTCATCCCTGCAATGAGCTAGAAAATCCATAAGAATTCCCAGCTCTAGCCTTTATTAAGGTATAGACCTGGATTAGTTTAATGTCCAATTTAAAGTCACAACTTGGTCTTTGTTTACTTTTCCATACATGAAATATTTTCTGATCACATTATTTCTCATAGTGTAAGATACCAAAAGCAAAGAGATTTTTTTTTCTCCAGAATCAGGCGACGGAGGCTTATTTATTTAGAGGTGTTGTGAAAACAGCATATTATGAACATACAGGTACAGATATGCACAATTCCTTTCTTTATGTGTAACAGCAGCATTTGAGAAACAAAAACAATTGTTTCTACATTTTGTCTATTCTGTGATACTATTGCACTTTTATCTGGGCTCAGATAATATGGAGTATTGTCAATAAAACCATGAAGAAGTGATTACCAGTGTAATATCATTTATATGCATTTATTTATCTTGACAAGCTTGGCATTGGGATAAGGAATTAGGCTTTCAACTACCATGATTATTAATTTGCTTTCCAATATGAAAGATTTTGAGAGGGAAGAATACATGAAGTACTTGACTTAGGAAGAGTTGCTTAGCAACCATTCAAAGTTACAATGGCTATCCTCTGGTGAGCACATCCATTCACACGGATATGCACGCATGCACGTGCATGCCATGTCAACTGTGCATACATGTGCGCCAGGTCGCCACCTTGGAGGTGTTCTAGTGCAACTCCCTGCTCAAGCAGGAGATTCTATACTAATCCAGACAAGTGACTGTCCAGGGTCTTCTTAAAAACCTCCAGTGACAACAAACACTGCCATTTTTGGTCCATTAGCACACCAAGCATCTGTTCTGCTTTGGCTGTTGATAACTGATGGTCTTCATTTTCAAAATATATACTTCCATATTTCTGCTTCTTAAACCATACTCTGTATGACAAACAAATGCAGAATTAAGAAGCCTGGCCAGGGCCAAAAGGAAAATTCACAACATAATCCATAATCCTTCTTAACTAACTTGCTTTTGTCTAGCAGAAATGCCAAGTATTATATACCTTCTCTGTTTTTCTGAAAATGAATGTGAATGTTCTTTCTCCACCTTTTCAGACTAGCAAATATCACATATTTAAGTAGAAGACTATTGATCTTGGACAACTTGCCCAAATCTGTGTTATCAGATATCTGGCTGTTTTTGAATTTTACTTAGCATCTCAAACAGTTTTAACATTGTCAGATATGTCTAGGAGAGGAAACATATAAATAAAAGAATTTGCTAATAGATTTTGCTATGTGTTCACCTGAAATTGAAATAGTAGTATACGGATATGTAGCTAACAGTGGCCTAACTGTGAAGAGGAACGAAAGGAGATATGAATTAATTTTTTATTAGCTACTTGGACAATTGTATCTTTATGAAAACTTCCCTAATATGTTAAAAGCGATATTAAAACAGGTATATGTAGAGAAATATAGCTTCTTTTGGCATAAGAGAAGGAAAGAAGAAAAAGGTGGCGTATCACATCCTGAACACTGGACCTTTTGCAAATTAAAGGAAGTAGACTTGGATTAAGAAGTATTGAGTAGCAACACTTCTGTCAGAAATCAATGGCAACAACAATTGATTAGCATTTCTGAAAGCAATATTATTTAAAATATGCTCTAATTTTTTATTGCTTTATTTAAATGCTGCTATAAACCTTATTTTTTCATATTGTAAACTCTCATAAGTTTTGAAACGGATCCTTATTCTGTTTCAAATTTGGATGACTTGCAATATTATTTAAGATATGCTCTACTTTTTGATTGCGTTCTTTAATTGCTACTATAAACTTATTTTTTCAGATTGTAAACTCTCATAAGTTTTGAAATGGATCCTAATTCTGTGTTTCAAATTTGGATGATTATTTTTCAAACAATTGTCCCACTAAGTGTAAGCTGCCATTCAATACAGTTTCAGTTTGATCCCTGTTGCTTTTATTGCATAGATATTTATTCAACGCTTGTTAATGTAGTTACAAATACCTTTTGTGGGCTTTTAAAAAGTAGTATGTTGCTAAACTAAATCATGTGTGGAACTGTTATTTGATCTGTGGGTAATTGTGCATTGTACACAAGGGGCCAAATAATCAGTCCAAGGAATAGTTAAGATCATGAAAACAGCATAACCTTACTTTTCACAGTCCTAATTACATCTGAATTACTCTTTAAAGCCTTTCAGAAGACACTTTTATCATGCATTAGTTGTTATGTAATCTGAAAGATGAATACAACAATATAAAAACATTAAAATGCCCTTTACTGAAAGTTGTTTCCTAGTGATTCCATCCATGGTTGTGTTGTGGAAGGGATTACTTTCTAATTTTTCTGATATATGTTGCAACTCTGCAATTTAGCTAACAGCTCTGACTCTTCAAGCTTCAAGGTTTGGTTCAACCAAGTACAGGTAGCCCTCAACCTACAACCACAACTGAGCCCCAAATTTATGTTGCTAAGTGAGACATATGTTGCCCCATTCTATGACTTTTCTTGCCACAGTTGTTAAGTGACTGTTGCAGCTGCTAAGTTAGTAACCCAGTTGTTAAGTGAATCTGGCTTTCCCATTGACTTTGCTTTGTAAGAAGGCTACAAAAGTTGATCACATGACCCTTGGACACTGCAACAGCCATAAATATGAACCAGTTGCCAAGCATCTGAACTTTGATCACATGATCATGGGGATGCTGCAACAGTCATAAGTGTGAAAATGGTCATAAATCGCTTTTTTCAATGCCGCTGTAACTTTGAACAATCACAAAACAAACTGTTGTAAATTGAGGACTATCTGTACTAACCAGACTCTTAGCTACTGAGATAGACTGGCTATAGGCAATCACATGCATTAATATATTTTGAGACTTTCCACTAAACTTCAGTACAGTGATTTAAACATGTAACAGTATAATATGTATGTTGGTATATACATACACAAAATCCATTGAAATGATGAGGTACTTCAGGAATGTCTGGGCAAATAAATAAGTCTTAACTTTTAGTGAAATTGTTGTTAATATCAGCAGTGGGACACTAAAAGAGGGAGGCTGGGAAAATCTATCATAGCTTTTTTTGGCATAACAAAATTAATCATGATAATTAAATATGGAATTTGTGCAATTTACCAGTATTATCTTAACATAACTTTTGAATTCCATCCTCTACAATATGCCAAAATGCATGTATTTATTAAAGCTGTGAATTTATTTACCCAAACTGCACAGATTATAAATTACATATAAATGAAATACATTTATTGAAACTGCATAGATTTGGGAAACATGCATATATTTTCTAGTTTGCAGGAAGCTGATGAAATTAATGGTACATAAACTGATGATGACTGCTCTTTAGAAGGCCAGATCCTGAAGATGAAACTGAAATACTTTGGCCACCTCATGAGAAGGAAGGACTCCCTGGAGAAGAGCCTAATGCTGGGAGCGATTGAGGGCAAAAGAAGAAAGGGACGACAGAGAATGAGATGGCTGGATGGAGTCACTGAAGCAGTTGGTGCAAGCTTAAATGGACTCTGGGGGATAGTAGAGGACAGGAAGTCCTGGAGGAACGTTGTCCATGGGGTCGCGATGGGTCGGACACGATTTTGCAACTAACAACAACAACAAAACTGATGATAGTTTATATGCAATGTTCCAGTTTTAGAAATAGTGATACTGATAAAACAAAAATGAATTTCCAAAAAAACTGCAATATCCTGAGTTAATGGAATTCAAGAGTGGAAGCATAGGAGGGGGTAACCTAGGTGATAGGAAAGAATGGGTAAAAAAATGATTGGGCCATTCAGAGGGTCAAAAATGAGAGAATGGGATTTCTTTGGGGAGACTTCCTTAGAAAAGAAATATTTGTTTGTTCTAATAGGTGATTTAAACATGCCTATCCACATGTACACAAAGAAAAAAGCATGGTTAATTTGATTATATATAATGAAAAATCAAGGGAAGGCTCAAGAGATTCTGAATGTGAGCTGAACCGTTCTTTGATGATATCAAGAATGGATCTCAGGAAAAACATAGCCAGTAAATAAAAACAAAGAAGTGAAAGGAAGTTAAAGGAATTAGAGCGACAGTAGAATTATATAAAAAAGTGATGACTCTTGTAGTAATAGAATATAGATGAATAGGTGTATGTAAAGAAAGAAAATGCGACTGTAGCTTGGAAATGGTGAAAAGAATTATATTTCAAAGTGGTATGGAGGTGGGTAGAGTTATATATGTGATGGGTTGGAAAAAGTATTTGGTGGAAGAATAAAATGAAAGGGACTATGAATAAAAAAAAAGATCCTACAGTATATATAAGACTGATTGCTTTGTAAATAAGATGATAGCTATATATTATGCATATAAAAGAAAAGTTAATTGAGAAGAATATAGACAAAGAGAACAAGAATGACATATGGTAGCACGACAGAGGAAAATGTTTTTATTCAAGAAAAAGGGAAGATATAAATGTTGTGGAAATACTGAAATAAGGTAAGGCTGCAGGTGTACATATGATATGCAGATTATATATAAAAATATTAAAATATAGATGCAATTTGTTTTTGTAGATGTGATTTGTTTATGGAGTGGCAGAGTGAAACTATTATTATTGGTGTTAAGACTACCTTTGTATTATGTTGTTAAAAGTGAAAAAGCTTTCTACAGTGCTGATTTTTTTCATATATATTTCTTTAAAAAATTATAGTTTGTATACGATAATATATAAAAGTCTGTAATGCATACAGACAATATCTGGATTGTTCTGCATATCCATAATAATATATCCTTAAACCTTAAATAAGAGTTGGGGGCATTTTGGTTTACATGACAGTTCTGTGAAATATTTATCAAAGAGCTGAAAAAACCAGTGGCCCATATTGAATAAAGTTGGATTTGACCCATGACCCATTTGGAGTTAAATCCCCTTTTCAAAATGAAATTCCCTAGATAACTTCAGCAAATTACAGCTTTTCTGCCTAATGTGCTACATAGGATTGATGAAAAATAAAATAAATATACATAGGATTGATGAAAAATAAAATTACCTGTTCCTTGAAGGAAGAAATAGCAATGAAATCCATATGTTTTAAACAATGTATATCCACCATTCTCAATGGTATTAATAAAGGAGGAAGGAAGCAACTCGAAAAGTGACTAGTCAGAAGGCTGGATCACTGAACCATCACTATCATCTAGCTCAGGGGTCTCCAACCTTGGCAACATTAAGACTTGTGGACTTCAACTTCCAGAATTCCTCAGCCAGCAACTGGCTGAGGACTTCTGGGAATTGAAGTTCACAAGTCTTAACGTTGCCAAGGTTGGAGAACCCTGAGCTAGATGATAATACAGGTAGTCTTAACTTATGACCATAATTGAGCCCAAAATTTCTGTTGCTAACTAAGAAATTTGTCAAGTGAGTTTTGCCCCTTTTTATGACCTTTCTTGCCACTGTTGTTAAGTGAATCACTGCACTTGTTAAATTAGTGACAGGATTGTTAAATAAATCTGACTTCCCCCTTGACTTTGCGAAAGGGACCCCATGAGCCTGGGACCTTACAACCCTCATAAGTATGAATCAGTTGCCAAGCATTTGAATTTGTATTACATAACCTAGGGATGCCTGTAACAGTTGTAAGCGTGAAAAATGGTCAGAAGTCATTTTTTTAAAGTGATGTTGTAACTTCAGAGGGTCACTAAATGAACTGTTGTACGTCGAGGACTGCCTAATAATACTAATGATGATGATTTTACCTATTATTGCTCATAAACCATTTTGAGAGAATTTGTGTCCTGAAAGGTAGAAGATATGCACTTGTGAGAAATTAATCATATATTTTGGGGTGGGGGGTGGGAGATTGAACCTTTGGTAAACTGTACATTCCATTAAGTGGGGAGAATCCCATTTTATCTATTGAATCTGTTGTTATGAGTAAGTTGTGTTCACTGCTGGTATCTATTATAGTTGCTAAATAATGTTTTATTTTTGAATGTTATCTGGATGGATTTGTCCAGTATCTACTGTTAGGAATATGGTTCTGCCTAAATCCCTCAGGATGGCATCGCAGAATAGCAGCATTTTGACCTCCTGACCATGAGAACAAAGGCAATCATTTGATGGCTGCATATTTATGATGTTTTCACAGCATGGAACTTATTTTGAACTACTTCACTCATTCAGTTTTTCAGTGAAGTTTCCCTTCCCCTGGGCATAAGTCTACTGTCTCACTAACTTCAATAAGTAACTTTTTATTGTGTCTAATCATGTGCAAATGTGTTAAAATTGGTAGTTTTTAGCAAACAGTTATGGAACATATTACCGTAAGGCATTTGTTCATGGCGTGACAATTATTGGCCCTGGGCCATTTAAATGTTTTATTTAATAATGTGGGAATTTCAGTGTGTTTTCCTTTCATTATTTTTAACTTGAAAACAGAAACAGAAAGCGCCTTCTTTAAAGTTAAATCTTTACTGCTGAGAGTCTGTCAAAAGCAATATAAGCATCTGGATTTTAAAAAGAGAGCTTTTGCAGGATGTTAATTTAATATACTGGCATATTTCATGCATACTTTTTGTATTTTGTATGCTTGAAACTACCTCAACAGTGGCCACCCAAGAATTCCAGCCTTCTTTTCAAGATTCTCAACTGTGGAGCAAAAAAACACCAACAACCAACCCTGCCCATGAAATGCTGTAACTCTAATCTAAGGTGATACTTGCTAACCTAAGGGACTCAATTACAATCTAACATTTCATCTGACCCCACAACACATCTATACAGGCCATAAAACAGAAGGGAGAAAGAGAACAGAAGCATGACAAACACTCTAAGCTTGAATTTCCAACAAAATGGACTTCCATGACAATCCCATTTCCCAATAAGCCATTTGGGCTCTAATCTTAAATAGCATACAAGTCTGTGCAGCAAATGTTGTGATTCTAATATTTTTTTACGTAAAAAGCTCTGCTATTTTTTTTTTTTGGACCATACAGACAAGGGTATTCTAGGGCATTGCCCGTGGTTAAGTGTTTCACCGAATATTGTGCTCAAGGCCCCATACTCGGAAGGAACATGATTTCATATGTGAAGTGATCACATGGGACAATGTTTCTTTTAAATTAAACATTTTTAAAAATTTAAACATTAAATTAAAAGCTCCAAAGTTAATGTTAGGATTCCCCTTACATGTTCCTTTACTGGGATTTGGACTGCAAAGAACATAAAACAATGAGAATAAATACAGAACAGGAAAGAAGTCCAAGTGGCACACAGAATGTGTCAAAATATTAAATAAAAATGTATGCCATAATATGCTTTTTATGTATTTTCTATTAAAGCAATGAAGCCAGCAACATTCTTTGTGAAAAATGATGCTCAATGGATAACTTCTAACAAGAAACAAAACAACCTGATTGCTCCTCCCACCACACTTGCTATTCTAAATAAAAGTGGCAGGGATAGGGGAATTAAAATAAAGGCAAAAGAATCCAAATTCTGATAAATAAAAAAAAAACTACAGCCTTAGGAATAGATTCTTGAATTTCAACACCATTGCAATGCTTGCTTACCTCATTGGAATCTAACATTTAGAAAAGTACTATATGATTGAGTCAATCCAATATTCTAAGTCCTTAATCTGTGTTAGAAAGCTGCAATTTCTGTAATTACATAATATGCTATGCACAAATAAATCATTTGTGGATTAAGTTTATATCATATTTACATAACCTATCAAGGCAATGGCAGAATTCCTACAATAATCTGAGCCACAGAATGAAAAAAACCTTCTGTGAACTGTATGTTTTCTGAGTTCAGAGAAGAGAAATTAAGACTAGTCCAGTTACTATTCTTTTCTTGTGGGATACGTATGGTGTTAAGAATTATCAAATAGCCTGAACAAAAGTTCAATAGGGTGATTTAATTTGATTATATACCAAAAAGCAAAGTTTTCTGGCCATATTGTTTCACTTACATTGCCTTACAGCTTCAACCCACTACGCTGTTAGAAGTGCCAATCCAAGATTGCAAAGCAACACAGAGGTCTTTGTTGAGGACAACCACTTTTTTTTGCCACAGAGGATACACATATCACCATCTTGACATGCACTATATTGCTGAGATGTGTCCAAACTGTTTTGCATAGACCTATCTTTTTCTTTTCTGCAATCAAAGAATTGCTATTTTTTTTATTCCCAAAATGTAGTCTCCAGAGAGATTCCATGTAGACTTTTCATGCTTGCTTCTTTTGCTCATCTTCACCACAACCCATTAAATTAGCATGCACATTTCAAACAAGGAATTTCCCCAAAATTGAAAAATGCCGCAGTGGGCCAAGTTGAGAGAAAGGGAATGAATGAGACATATTCAACAGTTCATCTTTCCAAAAGATTTCCAAGGGGTGGGGAAGGATCTTCCATTTATGTTTGTTTTAAATAAACAAAGATATAACTAAATATACATTGGCAGCAATATTTATAGAGTAGGGATATCCAATTTTTCTGAGGAAGCGACTTGCCAGAAGTGCAACAGCTGCAACTAATTTCCATAAAATAGAGCACATTGTTTCAGCTGCCCTTTAATATGAAGGCAAGAAGCAATAAGTGTATCCAATATTTGATGGTCTCTTGTGATAGGGCAGACTTTTAAAAATATTACCACTGTCTCTCACCCGCTTTAAACTCTGCTGATTGGAACACAGATGAGATAAATTTGAAAGACTATGTCTAACATCACTTGTTGATAGAGAATATAGTATAGGAAGATTCTTATATGCACATTATAATACATAACATTTTTTTTCAAATAGGGTTCTCCATAAGTGTAGATCATAAACTGTAGGATGATCTTCAGTCCCTTTATATGCAGCTGCATTGTATCTTTAAAACACTATTTATATGGTCCAAACATTACACATTATTGTAGTTTACATACTGAATTTATACATTGCTGATCTTTGGTGATTTTTTTTATGTTAGTATAAAGTTGTGGATTATAACTAGAGTAGTCCCACCATACACAGGCTAAGGAAACTAGTCCCAGCCATATCTGCTTTGTTTCAGAACTCACCTTCCATTGGGTTTAGGGGCATCTACAAGATAAAATGCAGTCACCTGGCCAGATGACAGCCCTGGTTCGAGACCCGACCTCTGTGCAAAGGAGTGAGCTCCCATGACTTGCCTCAGCTCCTGCCCAGCTAGCAGTTCTGAAGCATGCAAAGTAGATTAATAGGCATCACTACAGTGGGAAGATAACAGCATTCTGTGCACCTTTGGCATATAGCCATCTTGGCCACGTGACCATGAAATTGTCTTCAGACAACATTGGCTCCCTTGGCCAAGAAACAAAATGAGCATCATGCCCCAGAGTTGGTCACGATTGACAGAGAAACCTTAACCTTTCCCTTTTACAAGAGAAAAGTGTCAGAAACATTAAGATGGTAGATAGACCATTGGACCAAAACCCCAACCCTTTTTAGACATTTACAATGCATGCCAAACATATTAAAAAGGACAGGGCTTTGAACTCATGATCAAACCTTTCATCTTGACTATTTTAGCACCCTTCCATGGATACCTCTGATTGGATAGGCAAAAGGAAAGACAAAATGTTCAATTTCTGTTTTGTATATTTTGGAAAAGTTTTGAAAAGTTCTTCTTTCTCTGTTCCCTAATCCCTTATCTTGAAGCAGTCAGGTAGTTGTTTTTTTTAAAAAATATATATGGATACTTATGACACTTTTCTAGGTTTGGTATAATTTTAATGAAGAAACAAACTCACCAGAGAAACAGGCATTGTTCGGAATTATGATACAAAAAAAAATTACATGATTCCCTCTTCACTTCTGCCAATCCATCTTTCCTATGGTGGTTCTGATAGATCTTTACGCTATGATTAAGTCTAATAATATAAATAATGAAACAAGATGTATTTTGCCACCCTCCATTCCTGTATGTTCACAAAATGGAAAATAGTTATGTTTTTAAAATACCATGGAAAATGATGTCATTATATACATCTCTCTCCCTCTCTCTCTCTCTCTCTCTCTCTCTCTCTCTCTCTCTCTCTCTCTCTCTCTCTCTCTCTCTCTCTCT
>JANHJO010003827.1:90799-103569 GCA_032468235.1 Pseudoxyrhopus heterurus | reverse complement strand
ATCTATCTATCTATCTATCTATCTATCTATCTATCTATCTATCTATCTATCTATCTATCTATCTTCTATCATCTATCGTAACTTACTTATCTAGCTATTCATCCCCTACTATCCCTTTCTCCCTCAATGTAATATTATTCTAACATACTGACCAACTAACATAAATATAACACTAAATTATGTATAACTAATAAAATCACATATTTATTAATATATGCTACATTATTTGATTAAGGTAGAATACATTCAGTGGTATACTTATTTGAATGTATTGATTTAAAAATAGTGCTTTTTCTAATCTAAACAACATTTCTTATGACTTACAAGAAATTAATTCTGTATTTAAACTTTTTGAGTGAAAACAGTATAAACATATTTTTTGATTATAAGAAGTATTGTGCCACAACTAAACTCTAGGTAGGACAGTGGGTTTGACATTTCCGTAGAAAAGAAATTGGCTGGTTGGATTATCAGAAATAAGCACCAATAAAAACCCTTAATGTGGAGAATTCACTGTAGGCCTATAAATAATCACACAAAGATATGTGCAGTCTACCTAAGGCCTTCTGTTATTTACTTAGGGGGTCATCAAGTTGAAAACAGGAAAGGGCCTTTGCTAAAAGATAAACAAGCAGACAAACAAATAGACTCACCAATTCATGGGGCAGTCTGATATAAAATGAAAAAAAGATGTGAAAGTGCAGAACTTCCTGAGTATTAAACTATGGTGATAAAATAATAAATAATTTTGGCCCTCCCAGAAATGTTGATGTTTGTGTCAATGTTTTTATCATGCATGAATGTGATTCAGAAATGGAAGAATATACTAAATGGTGAAAATCAGACACAGGTTGTGGTATTATTTCAGTGTTGAAGTGATTTACTGTGTCACCTTCTGAAGCCCCTATATAATGGTGTTAATTGGAAATCATATAAAGCAGGGGTGTCAAACTCAATTTCATTGAGGGCCACATCAGGGTTATGTTTAACCTCAGGTGGCCAGTGTGGGCTTGGCCAGCTCATCGTCACTCGTGTCAGGAATGGCTGCGGTGGACCGAGTGCTCTGCTAGGGAAAATGTAGCTTGGGAGGGCCTCACGCAGCCCTCCTGAGCTCCGTTTTCAGCTGCGATGTCCTCCTGCAACCTTCTTCCAGTAAAACAGAGCTCGGGAGGACTGCACAGGGCCCTCCCAAGTTCCATTTTTCACTGGCAGAGGCACTGCGGGCCAGTCCTTTGCTATTTTCAGGGCAGTCCTGTGGGCCAGATCAAAGCACCCCGTGGGCTAGATCCGGCCCCCGGGTCTTGAGTTTGATACCGCTGATATAAAGGAATATATAAGAAACTGATAATTTGTCATTATCAATGACCTTAGGGCCTGTTTTCTAATACTATAGTATTTGATGAAGTTTGGACTTACTGATCTAAGCTTTGAAAGATTGCAAAACATTTAAAACATTTAAAAGTTCACCACACTCTTAGCTTCATTAAAAGTTGTGCAGACTGAGAACGTCTTTCAGCAATACCCATATAGTGGCTTATTTTCATGCTCAATTTTGGAGTAATGCAACACACATAAAATTTCAAGCTTCCTACATTACAGGGACATTATAGCAACTTTGAAGCAATTTCCAGTGGTGCACCAAGTTTTTAAATACCCATCCTCTATTAACTGAGTTGCAAATAACTCTATAGTGATTTCTTGATATACAACTGCTGTTTATTTTGTGGTTAATTAATTTGCTTGGTCATTTATCACAATTTTGTGCCTCGGTGGCGCAGTGTTTAGAGTGCAGTACTGCAGGCTACTTCTGCTGACTGTCGGCTGCCTGCAATTTGGCAGTTCAAATTCCATCAGGCTCAAGGTTGACTCAACCTTCCATCTTTCCGAGGTGAGTAAATTGAGGACCCAAAATTGTTGGGGACAATATGATGACTCTGTAAACTGCTTAGAGAGAGCTGTAAAGCATTATGAAGTGGTATATACAGTAAGTCTAAGTGCTATTATTGAGACAACAGTGCTTCTAAAAATGGTTTATATAAGTAATTCCCCTTACTTAGTAGGGTGAGGGGGGAGAAAACAAGGCTCACTGACTCAAATGAAGATATATCTACTGTATACCAACTCATACCACAATACACAAAGAAAAGTGAGACAAAGGAAAGCAGCACTTTTGGGTCAGAAACAAATGGTGAACCATATGCAATATTTAACATACAGAGTTTGCCTTTCCTCACAATTTTGCTTCATTAGCAATTTACTGTTCTTACAGTATTGAGAAAATAGATAGGATCAGGCTTGCCAAGGGACATAAATATAACTTGCTGTTTTTAATTTTTTTTTTGCCCCAAGACAATAGGAGGTGGTGTTCAAGCTAGCAAAGGAACGGAAAGAAAAGTAAGCTTCCTGTAACTTCTGAATAATGTAATAGGTGAGGTGTATTAAAAATCCAGCGTTACAACTTTTTTGTGTCATTGAATTGGGTCAATGGAAGCCATAGTGTGCTGCCTTTCAGATCTGGAAACCTAAGAGAAAAACAAGCAAATGAAACAAGAAAAAAAATGAATTAAGGTAGAGGTTGTTTCTCAAACTTTGCAGTACTGTGACCTTCAAATTATGTGTGGTGCCAGAATCTGTGGCAAGCCTCTCTATTTATGGAAAAGTCTATTTATTAGGTATAAGGTTGAGGAAAAAATAAAGATGCCTATTTTTCTGTATCTTCTCTCTGAATAAGATTAAACAATGATCAATCTCATGACTTAATAAAATAATATATTGTCCATGAAAATGATAAAATAATCAAATTGAAAGCCACTTTTTAAATTAAAAAACAAACAATCCAGAAGCTTGATTAATTTTATATGGTTTCTAAAAGCTGGGTTTTGAGATAACCACTCCCTTCTCAGTTTATACTTATTTTGGATTGACATTTACTACATATAGGCATAGCTGTAGAAAAGTTTTATTTTATCTGTGTAAACCTGATAGTTTGTACTTGTACTTGTAAAGCAGGATTGTTGTCATAACTTCTACCCACCCTATTGTCTGAGAACCAGAGCAAGTTCAACCAGGGACCGACAGCATCTGATTAGAAGAAAATCTGAATCTTGCAGCCAGATGAAAGAGAAGCCGAGAGGGAAAAGGTCATGACAAACAAAAAGAGAAATTGGGATCTTTTCCAATACCACATTGGCCATTCTCAGTACACTGAGAAGACATTTTTCTTGCTTCAGCAGCTTTTCTTCATGATGTCATGCCTTTGCTGCATACTCAGTTATAGTCTCATTGGGGCAACAAGTGAGATTGCAACTTGTAATGGAAGACACTATGCATTAATCAGTGAGCTAGGTTAATAGCAGGCAGATTTGGCAAGTAGAGTGAGATGGTTAGAAGAGTGAGATGGTTATTTCCCAAGATAGGGTGCATTTTTTCCTTCCACCCCATCTCCCCTAGGCTGTCTTGATGCACAAAACTCATTGGATGCTATCCACCTTAGAATTGTTCTACTATCCATTCAACCTAGAACAAGTCCTCACACTGGGCCCTTCATTTACTGGATAGCACCATGGATTAAATGAAAAAAAAATGTCCAAGCAATAGTTGCATAAATCACTTCATCTTCTTGATGCAGATAACTATCTTGACAAGGCTATACCAGAGCCTCTGCTCAACCTTTATACCAAGGTCATCCCAACCATCTGTCTACAAGGTGAGCAAAGATGTGGAGATGCCTAGTAAGACAGACCATTCCTTCAAATCACTTGCCAAATGATTTCAGAGCCACATAGTATCCTAATAATCCCATCAAATGTGGGCTCTTGTTTTTCACTGCCCTTTGTTTGCAATGGCACTCAAATTAACTTACAGCCTAACAATGTGTTTTAAAGTAAAAATATATATACTGAAATTAATGATATGTATGGGAAACTACTTATCTTAGGACATACGTATAGATGTGTGTGTGTGTGTGTGTGTGTGTGTGTATTTCAGTACATATAATACAACATATACATATTTGCAAATGTTAAATATATGCAAAAATATTTGCAAGATGCATATAATGTTTGCATCGTAAACCACCCAGAGAATGCTGCAAAGGACTATAGTATAGAAGACTAAAAGCTATTGCTATTACTACACACACACACACACACACACACACACACACACACACACAAAGAGGAAGAAGCAGCTTTAAGCATATTTGATTTAAACTTTTAAAAATCTGCTTTATTAAAACCACAGGAACTGGTGGAATTAGATTTGGAAATTTCATTCCCACAATTTTGAAAAATAAATCTCATTCCAGCTGGTTCCTACACTGGAAAGAAAGCTGCAATTGGCAGGATTGAAATTTCCCAAACCTGCTCACCATAGTTCAGATACTAGAGTTTTACCCTAGGGGGGAAAGCATATTCTAATCATCATGTGAAGCATTCAAAACATCTCATAAAGCATCCTCAATGAAACTTATAACAAACATTTCTCATCAAAACAAGTCTTTCTCAGTTTCTGATTATATCATCTAACTGGCTTGTAGCTACAAATGTTTTAGGACATTCTTGTTGATTGCTTACATTTAGGATTGAAAACATGGAATTTTCTTGATATTCTTAGGAAGTTGAAGAACATCCTAAATATAAACACACACACGTAGTAACAAACACAGCCTAAATTTTATATTTTGATTATAAAATTTAGAAAACAATATTTTTATTTAATGGAATGAATTATTTTTCATTTATTATGTGTATCAGTTATATGTTTATTGGCTTTACTTAACCACAGAGGTACATTTATATAAAATTTTGGACTTTACTTTCCTAGTTCTGTTATCTCACCATAACAAAGTACTCCAAAACAAGTAACATGTGTTTGGAATAGATGTAAAGGGAACACTTCATATCAGAGTCAGAAGATTTATTTTGGTTAATGACTAGTCCAGGAACACCTTAAATAATCACTGTCATTTCCAAATGGTAAAAATCCAGACGAATTAATTAGTTCCATCTCCAAAGTCAAACAAGAATTTTCCCAGTTAATTATTCAATAACCAGCCTTACTCCTGTGAATAAAAACAGGACTTAAAATTCATGTAGCCAATAATAATTAGCTAGTCAAACTAATTGCATTCGTGATTCAAAAATAAATCTATCAGCTGCAAACACCATATTAAAAAGTAAAAAGCTAAATCACTTTTGAAGGACAAAAACAACAAAAGAATGCTAATAGTAACTAGTATATTCTACCACTATCTGAAATGGGCAAAAATCATTCAATCTGTCTCTAGCACAAATTTATAGGCACATCCTCACATAGAGAAAGTTATGCTTCTATTCCTCTAAACCTAAGTACAAATGTCCAAGATATTGCAATGAAATGGAAGAACCAGCCCATTTCCAAACCCAGGGTGTGAATTCTTCCTAAGTTTAAGATTTATAAATATAGAAAAAACTATATTTAGAAGCCGTTGCCCATACCCTTCCTTCTTTGTGGGATGGCAAAGCTTTTTGCATATTCCACTGATAACTAAAATTCCTCTTCTGAACATCAGATTGGATTATCTACTGTAGTTTTTCTCAGCCGTGGATACTTGAAGATGGATGGACTTCAACTCCCAGAATTCTCCAGCCAGACTTGCTGGCATGGGAATCTGGTAATTAAGATCAAACAGACAGCCTGTACCCTTTGCCAGAAGTGTATACAATTCTAAGCTAGATAGAAACATGGGTTGATATTATTCTCATTAAAATACATTACTCTTTCAGCCACCTCTATAAAATACTCTTATGTATGGGATTATCTATATACAGTCATACTAATGGATAAATAATAACTTTGGAAATAAAGTTTCCACCTACTTTCTTAAGATAGACTCCTTACACCAGGAGTGAGCTAGCAAGTGAGATAGCACTGATATGCACTGCCTGGTTATCCTATTCCCAGTATGGACAGACAAGTATTTCTAAAGGGCAGACCTGGGTGACATTACCCTCCATTAATCCCACACTTACGGTATCTTCAAAGTGCTGCAGCTCATGTTTCTCTAATATGCTTACTTTTCTCTGTAATGTTGCCTCAAATGCTCCTGTTGGCTTGGTCTGGAGCCTGTCATTTGACTGCAGAGTAGCCTCAACAATTCATTGCTTCTTGGAGAATAAGGACTGACCTTTTAGTTGAATCAGTGCTTATGTCAGGGTTCCAAGTAACAACCCATAGGAAATCAAAACTCTAAGGCAGGGTTCCTCAAATTATATATTTATTAGGCATGTCATATTGGCACAGCTGATGAAAACCCGAATCTGAAGTCCCCCGGGTTTTCCCCACCCAGTTCAAAATCCAAAGTTCTTCCCCACATTACACACAACCATCACATGCCCCAATCAGATCTCCAGGGGTGGGATTCTACTGGTTTGGACCGGTTCAGGCGAACCTGTTGTTATGGAACTACTGGTTTGGGTGAACCGGTTCTGCCGGCGATGAGTTGGGCCCATCCTCCCGCCCCTGTGCTATACTGACCTTTATTCCCTTTGTTTGAAGCCCAGCTAATTGGCGCAGCAGCGCGGACTGCCATGCCTCAGCTGTGGTTAGCCACCGCGGCTGCAGTATTCTAAGATGTTCAATACCTTCTTTTATCAATCTGGCTAAAACAGCAGAGTGGTTAAGACCTTCATTCAGCATACAGAAAGTTGCTGATCTGGCAAAAATGTTTAATTTTTGTCATTAATTACAAATACTTTTTTGGAGATGATTAGTTCTCCTTCCTTAAGCTTTTTTTTTAAAATAAGTCCAAAGTTTACATTTTATTGTTCTTACAATTACCAGAAATATTTTTACCTCCAGATTCCAGATAGCCTATGAAAATATTTCCGTGGAATCTGTTTAAAACTATACAATAAATTATAATTCATGCACGTGCATACTAACACTCAAGTCTCCTAGATAAGCATTAATAATTACCAGCCATGGTATGGTATTTGAAACAATGTCCTCATGTGGCATTTTTTTCCTTTTAATTTTAAATTTGAAAGTTCATTCCAGAATATTAAGACATTACTGATCACAATTAAGATAGGGACAACCTTAAGTCAACTTGTAGACATAAAAATAAAATCCTAATGTTATGGAATTAACATTCTGTCTACAAGAAGTAAATAACACAGAACCATAGAAACGACAGTGTCCACAAGCTAAACAAATAGTCAGCGAGATTAGATTCAAAACAAAAATGTGGAGAAAGATTGAGTCATATTCCTGTGCACTAGGAAATTATAAAAGCTCCCTTATATTCAATACTTGTAAGATATAATCTTGAATATTGTGCCCAATTTGTTGCACCAGAACTAAGACTTTCAGGAAGAAAATTAGGGAAGAGGCTTCTCTTGTCAGAACTGGAAGTCATCTGAGAAGTGATTCAAGGAGACCCTTCTCTGATCAGTTTATTGCAAGAAATAAGTTTGACATTAAGAAAGAATTCCAGTAATTGCTTATTGTTGCTGTTGGCCCTCTTTTCCTACCTGTGTAGTACAATAAGCTTGATGCAACACATCCATTTAGGGTGTGCATGGGAATTATATGTATAATATATCCTCATGATGCAGAACTATATGTTACCTACAGTTCTTGTGTCATGTATTGTGATACAAGTGCTGAATTGTGCTCTTTGATCAGTAACTTCATGACATATGTAGCATCATTTTGACATTGTGGCTTATCATGAAATGTGCTAACTTGAGGCCTCCCTCTCTAGAATAAATGAAAGGATTTCCACCTACCTTTTGTTAATTGGAATGGACTAGACCTTATTTAAGAATGTCTGCGTCTGACCTTGAGAAACAGATTTTACTCTAAAGAAGAGAAGGAAAGGAATATGCCAGGATTCTCCAGAAATATGTAGGAATATCCGGAAGAAAAGTTTTGTGCAAGACAAAGAAGGACCATAGTCTAATTATATGTTGGCAAAAAAAAAAAAACTGTGAGCAGCAAGGGCAATTTGGAGAAGGAACCAATTATATGAAAGAAGGGGTCTTCTCGTTAATTCGCTTAAGCTGCACATTCATGTATTTTTAATTTAGTTTTCTGCATTGGATCAAAGTCCTAAATTACACACCCCTTTTTTTAGCATAATGTATAAATCCAGCCTGCACAACATGTTTTAAATTGATAATTTTTACTTTATTTTTTTTTACTTATGCTATTAATAAATTTTAAGAAAGTTACACCAGAACAAAGACATGAAAAGCACAGTAAAGTAAAACTACCTATTAAGAAACCATGAGTAAAATATTATGGAAAAACTTTAGTGATCTATTCTCCCCTGCCCTTCCGTTTGTTCCTCAACTGCTTACCACAATCTAAATATTCATACTGTACACCAAATGTTGAACATTGAAGTTTATTGCTAGTGTCTGTTGAAGTCATTTCATCTATTATTTTTGATTGACCTCATAACTTTTTTTCCTAAAAACCATCTTCCAAATGTCTAATTTGCCTTGTTGTATGATGTGTAGTTATATAAAGAGCCAATCCTGTTTAAATTTGCTTAAACTTCTCTTGTGGATATACTGTATAATGTCAGTTTTGCCAATGCTTCATACTCTCCAGTTTTGATCTTCCAATCTTGTATCATCAGCAAAATTTCTTTTTTCCTATATTATGCCAAATTCATTCTTATAGCTGTCAGCAGGTATCTTAGTAAATTGCAATATTTTTCATTTGTCTATTCTGGAATTATAGCTAAAAGAAACATTTGTGGTTTCACTTCAAATTTTACCTTTAAAATTTTATCAATATTTTGATGTATTTCTTTTTACTGTTTTTGAGGTTTTTAAAAACATGATTACTACATATGATAAAATGTCCCTCCTTGGTTGTAGCACTCCCAACATTTATTTTATTTGATTTGTTTAACATGGAAATTATTGAAGGAGTTACATACCATCTGTAAAACATTTTCTACCAATTTTCCCTTAAATTGTAGCTTGAAGTAACAATTGTAATAAATTATGGAAAGATATAAAGCAAGATCTTGAAAGATGGAAAAACTAAAACTTTCTTGGCTAGACTGTATCACAACACTAAAACTGAATATACTACCAAAGATGAACTTTAAATTCCAAATGAGTTTTACAAATCACCTTGTAGGATTAGCAAAGAATAATCAATACAGGTAGTCCTTGACTTACGACCACAATTCAGCCCAAAATTTCTATTCCTAAGTGAGACATTTGTTAAGTGAGTTTTGCCTCATTTTATGACCTTTCTTGCCACAGTTGTTAAGTGAATCACTGCAATTGCTAAGTTAGTAACCCAGTTGTTAGGTAAATCTGGCTTCTCCATTGACTTTGCATGTTGGAAGGTTTCAAAAGGGGATCACATGAGCCACATCAGTGCAACCATCAGAAATATGAACTAGTTGCCAAATGTCCGAATATTGATCACATGAACATGAGGAGCTGCAATAGTCATAAATAAGAAAAATGGTCATAAGTTACTTGCCGTTGCAACTTCTAACAGTCACAAAATTAACTGTTGTAAGTCATGGATTAACCCAGGGGTGGGCTCCAAAAATTTTAGCAATGGGTTCTCTGCCCAGTTGCTGGGTGAGCGTGGCCATGGTGGGTGTCGCTTAGTTGGCCTCCTGCACCATGGTGGGGGGCCATTTCCGCCCTCCCCAGGCTCTGGAGGCTTTCTTCGAGCCTCCAAGAGGGAGAAAATGGCCTCCTCCGGGCTCCAGAGGCCCTCCGGAGGCCAGAAACAGGCCCATTTCCAGCCTTCCAGAACCTCCAGGCGGCCTGTTTTTTGCCCTCCCTGAGCCTCCGCGTGGGCCCTGTACTTACCTGGGATCCAAAACGGGCTGCGGGGAGGAGAGGGGAGGGATGAGGTGGGTGGGACAAGCCAGGGATGGGATTTATGGGTTCGCTGAACTGGGCAGACTCTTAGCTAGAGGATGGCCCAAACCCGTGTGAATCCGTAGCAGCCCATCCCTGGACTAATCGTACATTTATATGGAGTGGGAAAAAGTAACAACATTTTGATTCAAAAGAAAAGGGTAGACTTGTCTCCTAACCTTAAATTGCATTATCATATAACCTGTATCATGGATAACAAAATGGGTAAAAACATCAAAAAGAAAAGGATCAATATTTTTGATACGTAATGTTTTTAGTTTTCAAAAAACTAAAATAAAATCTCATACAATCTCTGCCATAGTAGTACATTTTGTTTTATTCTTTAATTAATACAAAACATTGCCTTTTCTAAAACAAATCTGTCACACATTTCCGAAAAGCAATTCTTTAACATCTGGAATAATATCACTTTTCCTATTTCTCAATATAATACATTTAGCCACTCCCTATAAGCTTGATATAGTCATAATTCTTCGAACAGCTTACATGCCTCTGTGATACTCCTATAACAGGAAAAAATAATATCTGCCTATCCTAGATGAGTCCTTGTGAAGGACTCAGTAGGTAGATAAAAATGCCAAAACCAGTCTACACATCTGTACAATCAACAATAATAACAATTTATTAAACATATTCCCCCAAGTATCACAATAACATTCATGTATTTATTTTTGTATCAAACTTATTTAACATTTAAAGATTTTTCCATAAAGCTTCTCATATATCTTAAAATATCATTCCCAAAAGAAACCCAGTCATCACATGACCTATCATATGGTCATAGAATCCTAAAATTTTCATACATCCAGCAAGGTAATCTGTTGCCCATACTTTCAAGTACATCTTTTGGGGACTCTAATATCGCCTAAATACATTTTTAAAAATGAACAACTTTAATGCCAAATATCATTTTAACATTTTTAAGTACATGAAGCCACTGATGGGGCACTATTAAAGATATTATTTATTTTATTTTTATTTTAATAAAATTTCTATACCGCTCTCTCCCGAAGGACTTAGTTTTTGCATTATTCTAGAAGTGTTCACTTTAACAATATTCTTGAGACTTCAATAGAAATATTACGGGTTTTACTTCTGTCGTGCATTTGTTTGTATAAAAGAGCATCACAAGTGCCTTTGAGGTGACAAAGTAAATGGTCCATAATGATCTGTTAAATCTTGCTTTAGTTGGAGGTAATACCACTATTGTCAACTGGGAAAACCAAATCTAATTTGAATTTAGTAATAGTAATTAATAAAATTGATATAAAGTCATGATTCCAACTTCCACCAAACATTCAAATAGTATGTTTTATCACCTATTTTCGGAATTGTTCAGCATTAGTGTCACAGTCAAATGCATTTTATTCCACAACAGATAACAAGACCCAACAAGATTTGATAATATATCCCAATATGGTAAATCTGGACTCAAAAAGCAGACTAAATACACCACAAATAATAATAATAATAACAACAATACTAGATATTACCCTAATAGATAATAATAGTAGAATGATAATTAATAATAGATAATAATAATAATAATAATAGATATTATGATTGTCAAGGACTGAAGTGTACAATTTATTGATATCACTGTACTAGGAGATGCCAGAGTTGAAGAAAAAGAACTGGAAAAAATCACAAACTATCACGACCTGGCCATCAAAACTATGTGATTATGGATGAAATATGTAACAGTGATACCCATTGTCATCGGTGTATTTGGTACCATGTCCAAAAATTTTACAAAACGCATCAAGAAATTGCAGCTTTCTGCAATAACACCAGCAGAACTGCAAAAAACTGCGCTACTCGGAACATCGTACATTTTAAGAAGATACTTTGTTGATACCTAGGACGCTAGCAGAAACCAGTATCAACCATTAGCACCAGTCACTGGTATTTGTGATACATTTTTAAATGTTCAGTTGACTGAGTTTCATGTTTAACGAATAAAAGAGATAATAATACTCTTTGATTCTATGATCAGTTCTTCCTAAACACAGATGAAAACTGACTGTTAGTCTGGACAATCTCTCTCTCTGTTCCATGGTTAGTTCACTTGTACGACAAAGGTGGACCTGAATATCAGCTCTATATTTTCTAGTGTGTATGTAACATCTGCATGAAAAAGAGAGTGCTAACAATATACTTTAAAAGTTGCTTTCAGCAATAACTTAAATAGATCCCTAAAGACATATCTTACAGATCATGTGAACTTCTGGTTTATAATTCAGCTGAATGAAAATAAATTAGAACTTTATTCTTGCATTAAAGCTTTTAACTTATTTGTGACTTGACCCTTTCTGAAATCAGCCCCCATGAAATTACAATCTCCCTATTCACTTGTGCAAAGAATTTGTCTCTCTATTATTCATAATTATTCCAGAGTATTCCTCTCATGCCCTTTATTTCCACTAAGTCAGCTATAATTACTAAGCAGTACATGTGTTAGACATTGCCATAGCACTAAGAGCAATAGATGATCACCAGGCTGTGTCGTTAATCTTATCCATAATGACAGAATTTATAATATTCTAACATCAAATCCATTTTACAGCTCATTTTACAGCTCCGGGGTTAGTTGTAACATTGATAGCTCCTTTGAGATGAGATTATTATATCTTTAACAAAAAATGTAAGACACTTATTCTACTATTTTTTACAAGCAATTTTAATATTGGATTAAAGTTCAGGTACTAATTTGCCTATGCAGAGGTATATGACATCAATTAAAAAAATATTCCATTAATATAATTTCACTTATACTATTTTTATGGCTAGATAGATGATAGATAGATAGATAGATAGATAGATAGATAGATAGATAGATAGATAGATAGATAGATAGATAGA
>JANHJO010003827.1:50449-63642 GCA_032468235.1 Pseudoxyrhopus heterurus | reverse complement strand
GATAGATAGATAGATAGATAGATAGATAGATAGATAGATAGATAGATAGATAGATAGATAGATAGATAGAAAGATAGGCTTCATTGCATTATTTTTCTCTGTACATCGTTTCCTGTGCTGTCTTGCTGTAGTCTTTGATATAAAACTACTTTTTTCAGATTTCCAATGTGTTTATTTAATATTGGATGAGGAGACAAAAAGCTTATAAAATACAAACCTGACTGCTTCAAAAGATGTGGGTAGCATTAACAAATACATGTTAGAATACTCCATATGATGATATTGGTGATATAATAATAGTTATTAATTATATAATAATTAACCTCAATAATTGTTAAAACTGTTGTTTCTGATTTGGTAAAAAATAGAATGCACATTTACTGTAATATTTAATAATAGCAGGATATCTGGCAAGTAAAGAGTGTATTCTGGTCACTATTTACAAAGAAGTGACAGAAGGCCAGCTATACCTAAAGATAATGCCTCATCAACCATTTAGAAGAACACCGTTTTCATTTATTTTCTCTTAACCATAAAATCCTAGTTAATTAAAGAACTTGTATGCAAGATGGGAAAAACTTACGCAATTTTACTTCTATTACACCTGATTTTACTTTGCATCAAACTTTTATTGCTAAAGCTAATATCGATTTGGTAAAGGGAAGTAGCTTCTTATTTCTCTTGAAAATAATCATTGTTATGTCAGGAAAGACATTACTTCTTGTATTTTACTTTACTTTAGTATCACTGGTAATTTGAAAAGTAAAAGTTTCCTATATTGTTAGTCTCTCATTCTCACTGATACGTATAATCAGTGATCTAAGAGCTCCTGTCAATTATGGTCAACCTAATTTTTGTTGCTTTTGTGTTTTTCAACTGATCACAGCAGTTAAGCTAGGTAATAATATCTCCTCCCTATGGATTTTGGAGAATGTAGCACTTGTCTCTGTAATCCTGTAACATAACTTTAACATGAAATTGCAATATGTTTTAATTAGATACAGATACTATTTTTTTAGTATGGCTCTCAGTAAGTTTTTAAAAGTAGCTTTTTTAAATAATGGACTGATTTCAGTGAAAGAACTTGGATCATAAAGCAAGACATTTGTTCATTAAAGTACAATAGGATTTTTCTTTTGTCTAGACACTTTTTTAAAGTATATAAGAATTATTATGATATATTGTTTGAAATGGGATGGATTATACTTCTAGAGAAAGATAGTATTTTTAGAAAAAAAATAAGGTGATGGAAGTTTATGTCTCCTCGTGTTGCTGGGAAAGAATATGAGAAACAAGTAGATGCATGAATGAGAGAAAGAAATGGATGTTTTGGGGCCAAGTATCATCTTTAACCTGTTTTAATTCACAGAGTAGAAGTGAGAAGAATGGGGAAGAATTGTATTTGCCTGTATACATTTTGACAGAGAATTGTGATATTCGTGTGTGTGAAGTTGGGAGAAAGGAAGTTAATAATAATATAATTAAATAGAGTGAAATTGTTTATTGGAAAAATAGAAGTAGAATAAGATTTGTCTCATGTGAGAAATGATATTAAGTGGGGTGGTGCAGCTCTTTGGATCAGAAGGCAAAAGGAGATTCATAGAATGGGTGTTAATATAACACCCTTCCATAGTTTCTTAAAAGAACTGCTTTTCTTGGGATTACATAGCTTTCTCCTGCTGCAGTATAATCCCAAAAAAATGTATGTGGTTTAAGGAACTACATATAGGTGTGTTCTACCCACAGAAACCATGCACTTCAAAGCTTCTTTTTGAAATGAGGAATGTTAGGGAGTTAAGATAATCTGAACAAAAGAATCCTAAGTAATTACAAAAGTTTGGCTAAAAATGGAGATGGAAAATCTGGGGAGAGCTATAGCAGTAATAACAGTAATAAAAAATTTAGCAACTAAACATCTACTACGAGTACATAGTATACAGAGAGGGATAATCTTGTAAGTGACATTAAAATTGATTACTTATGAGAAAAATAGAGTGGGTAGGATTGTAAACTTTCCCAAAGCAGCTGACTTTTAAGTGTACTTGATCCTTTTATATTTTTGCTATATTGCAGTCTCAGAAGTAACTTGCAAAGTTGTATTAAATTCAGAGAAGGACTTACGTTTTTAAAGGAAAATCTGATCTCAAATAAGTATACAAGTCATTAATCAATGTCTATAAATGACTGCATTTAGCAATACCACTTATATACCGCTTCACAGTGCTTTACAGCCCTCTCTAAGCGGTTTACAGAGTCAGCATATTGCCCCCAATAATCTGGATCCCCATTGTTTTGTGAAGAGACGAATTCTTGATAGTCAGTGATGGAAAATTGTGGGAAGGGAAGATGAATTATTAGTTAATAAACTAAAGCAGAAACTTTGAATACTGTTTAACATTTTTGTAATGAAACTTGCTGTTTCATAGGATAAATAGCATTAATGACATAAAATTGCATGTTGCTAGCAAGATCACTGACCTGCCAACATTCCTGTTACATTCTCATGTTTTAAGGAATGTTTTATCCACAGAATCATATTGCTTTTTCTTGCAAATGGAAAATTACCTTGTGTTAGCCAAACCTTCACAAGTTCTTAAATGCAGCTATAACATACTGGGCAATCAGTGAGTTCTTTTTCCAGAAACAGCCTTAAAAACCAATTTGCGAAAACCCATTCATAATAAATTTGGTAATTTTAAAAGACTCTTTTAAAAAGCTCTTCTTAATTTTAAAATTAAAATTTTAATTTTAAAAGTCTCTTCTTCATCATGTAGCAGTTGAGAATGCAGTACTTCTGTTGCCTTGACAAAGTGTCTTGTCCCATTCTGAGGCCATTTGAATTCTATTGAGAAAGTCAGGCAGGATAGGAAAATTCAGGGCAAACGTTCTAAGTGAAGAGTGGTAAAGTCAATAGACACTTTAACTCTGACCCTCTTACAAGAAGCAATAGGAGGCAGGACATTGGATAACTCCATGTGAATTCTGCTGAATAGTAATAGAAGAGTATCCCCAACACTCTGAAGGCAAATGCACATTTCCAGGTAGTCCTCAACTTATGACCATTTGTTCAGTGACCATTCGAAGTGCCTGTGGTGCTGAATGAGGGGACTTACAACCAATTCCCAAAGTTATGGCTGTTGCAGTGCCATGTTCATGTGATCAGAATTCAGGCCCACACTTATGCAGGAGTAGGTTGATTCCCTCCCTGCACTATCTATCTCTCCCTCTGTGTTCTTTCGGGCCCCTACATTCTGTGGACTCTGGTGATTGACATCTTGTTGCTCCCGCTGCTGACCAAGCATGGCCAGGCTGGCCTTTGCGAGGCAGCTGTTGGCAGCACAAGACTTTCTTTTCAGGGTCTTGTATGGCAGTTTCCTTGTGGGAAGATAGCCTCTTGTGGCCAGAGGCTGCCTCATGAAGGGTCAGCCTGAGCATGCTTGGTCAGCACCAGGAGGAAGAAGAAGGTGAAAGTCACCTGGGATAGAGGCCTTGGACTGCCAGTGATGAGTGTGACTGCAGCTGGGACTGGGCTTGGGCACCTTCTTTGTTAAGAGGCTTTTGCATATTTCTCTCATACTTGATTAGCAAACCTTTTGATCTCTTGACCACTATGTGCTTGCATCAGTGACAGGACTACCAAGTTGTATCCTTAAGAGCTAATTTATTTCTGCTGAAAGAAGTATTTAAATTTCATTCCATTAGCCAACACAGATAGTCTTCAAATTATAACAATTCGTTTAGTAACCGTTCAAAGTTACAACTTATGACCGTTTTTCACACTTATTCCCGTTACAGCATCCCCATGGTCACAGGATTAAAATTCAAATGCTAGACAAGTACTTCATATTTATGACATTCAGTGTTCCAGGGTCATGTTATCCCCTTTTGCAACCTTCTGACAAGCAAAGTCAATGGGGAAGCCAGATTCCCTTAACAGCTATGTTATTAACTTAACAACTGCAAAGATTCATTTAATAACTGTGGCAAGAAAATTTGAAAATTATCAAATGTTTCACTTAGCAACATAAATTTTGGGCTCAATTGTGGTCGTAAGTTGAGGACTACCTGAACTGCTGTCAATCTTTTAACTGTTTTAATTCAAACTATTTTTATCTTCCCTAATTCTTGTGTGTCATATTCATCTTTTAATTCATTCAGGGGATCACTTTCAAGTGCAAAACAAGATAAAAAGACATTAATGAAATAAAAATAATCACTTTTGTGTCTCATTTTGGAAGTGCCTATTGAAAAATATTTATTGAATAAAATCACATTTGAGATTTTTCTTTCGTCTGGTTTCCAATCCTCTCTTTCATAGCTTGATATGAATTCATATTATTGGCTGAGCTGCACGCATGATGAACTTTTCAGATATCAAATTCCATGGAAGCTTTTTGTCTACAGGCAGTTACAGAGTTAAAGAAATTTTTGGAAAGTTGCTGGAAATGAACCAAGCAGTTGGGAGAATTTAACTTTTTATTCAAAATACATTAAAGCTTGTTTTTAATATTCTGAATTGTTCATTCCAAGCAAGTAACTGGCATGTTTTTCCCAAAGGTCAATATCTCTGGTTTCTGTAAGAGCTCATGAGTTGTCAACAGGTTTTTTTTAGTTGTTATTGTTATAAAACATCTGTATACCAGGAATATAAAGATGAAGTTCAAGTATGCTGTCTAATGCTGACCATAATATCTTTAAAAATCACTTAATTATTGTATTTATAGCCTTGCTTGAAAAGGGTGTTTCCTTTTCAACTCTATAGTTATATGCGGCATGTCTTAAGAATTTATTTTCAAATGGTTAAAAGATTCAAAATTTAGAAATTTGATTGTTTTTGTTTTACTGTACAAGGATGCACTAAATAGAAAGAGCAGAAAGTTTTGGTGTGAACATTTACCTGCACAAGTGAGACATCTGCAGATCTGTACATTGGGGAAACAAAACAACACTTTATAAATGCATGGCACAACATAGGAGAACAAACAATCAGGATAACAGTCCACCTGAATTTAAAAAGACAAATGCTACTTTTTTGAAGACAGCAAAGTCCACATTTTGGACAGAGAGGACCACTGGTTTGAAAGAAGGGTCAAAGAGGCTATCTATGTCAAAATTGAACAGCCATCTCTCAACAGAAGGGGAGGGATACAAAATTAGCTATCTCCAGCCTACTACACAGTCCTTTCAGCAGTTCCAAGATGGCTCCACACCCATTTGCACTACTCAGGTGATCCTGAGGACACAGATAAATCTCCAAGTGACCTCAATGACTCTCTAAAAGAATGCAAATGACCAGCTGTCTGGAAGGAATATAAATCCTTCCATTCCCCACCATCTAGTCAGAGCTGAAGAAGCTTCTTGGATGAGAAGAGAAACGTCTTTAAAAAAAATCCAGTTGCCTTTTGAAAAAAGCACCTTTGGGATGATTTGTTTCTAATCCTTTTACTGCTGCTTGTTTATCCAAAGATATTGAAAATCAATTAAACATAGAAGAACACTGTGTAGTAAGAGATTTTATATTTGTCCTGTTATCAATAACATCTTGTAATCTAAATAATTTCTCCAGTGAACAACATTTCCTGCTACCTTCATAAAAATATACATTTAGTGAAGCCAGAGGGGAAGAGTCTGAACTCTTTTGATAACAGGACAAATCAAGTGGTCAATAAATCACTTATTATTTTTGTGTCCTCTAGTTCTAAGGTGCAATGGGGAAAGGGAGTGGAGGAAAGTCCTGTACTCTGGTTCAAGGTAAGTGAATGTTTGGTTTAACACTAAGACCAATGTTTACAGAGCATTATTTTTGGTAAGCTCTGGTATCTGGAAAAAAAACCAAAATCAAGCAGCAAAAGAAGCCACTGTTCAATCTCTGAAGGGGATCACGTTGTAGTTTCTAAAACAGACGGAATATGCTTCTGCTCAATGGAATGATCTCAAGCTGGGCCACTCCAGGAAAGGAGAAATATACTCAGGAGGAAAATTATGAGAACAAGGATGTTTAGCAATGTAAAGATGGAATCCACTATTGCTAAGGATGATCTGTTCCAATGTCTCCATGCCGCTACATAATTATCAGAACTACAGAGCTTTGGCTAGGGACATCAAAGATATTTGGGAAGCTCCAGATATTCAACATGTAGTTAATCTAAGTACAGGTAGTCCTTGATTTACAATCAGTCACTTAATGACGGCTTGAAGCTACAACAACCTCAGAAAGGGTGTTTTACAGGCTATAAAGCATTTTATTTATTTGTCAGGACATATATAGATATATATAATGAAAAACAAACATGAACGAAAAGGTATATATAAGTAAATAAAAGGAACAGTAGGACAGGGATGGTAGGCACGCTGGTGCGCTTATGCACGCCCCCTTCACGGACTTCTTGGGAAAGGGGTGCGGTCCACAGTGGACAGTAAAAGGTTGAAACTGAGAGGGTTTGAGGTTGTAACAACAGAGTTAGGTAGAGTATTCCAGGCATTAACTATTCTGTTGCTGAAGTCATATTTCCTGCAATCAAGTCTGGAGCGATTCACCTTGAGTTTATATCGATTGTTTGCATGTGTATTATTGTGGTTGAAGATAAAGAAGTCGTCGACAGGTAGGACATTGTAGTAGATTATTTTATTGGCTATGCTTAGATCTGACCGAAGACGATGCAGTTCGAGACTGTCTAAGCCCAGAATTTCTAGTCTGGTGGTGTAAGGGATTCTATTGCGATTTGTGGAGCGAAGTACTCCTCTTGTCTTTTTCATAAGCTTTATACTATTCTGTCACTTCCCATCATTTTTAGTTGATCATTCAGTCACTTTTACTTCTTTGGGACTGAATGGATGTCAAGTTTGCAATAGTTACAAACTCATGCTTGGAAACTCATGCTTTTGCCTTCATTGATAGCATCTAGTAATCTTTTCTTCTGCCTTTCTTTTCATTGTCTTCTACTTTTTCAGAGCTTTGGGATTTTCTTTATCTATTCTTGCTTTGTTTTTTTCTTCCTGTGATCCAAAATAATCCCAACATTTTTCTCTAGCATCGGAATATTATTATGGAATAAGGCAGAATATAAAGAGGAGAAAAGATGGAAAGATAAAAGAGAGGCCAAAATGGATATTCTGTCCTTATGTAAAGAAAGGTGAGTAATAGAGCTACCATATGCAGATAGTATGATGCATGTAACAAAATGTGTGTTGAGACCAGCTTGGTGAAATGATTAAGAACTGTGAGTTCTAGTCCCATCTTAGGCCAGTAATTCTTTCTCAGCCCTAGGAAGAAGACAATAGCAAACCATTTATGAAATTTTGCCAAGAAAAATGCAGGGATGAGTCTAGGCAGTTGCCAGGAATCAACACTGACTTGAAGGGACTGGGGGGGAAAAGAGATAATTTTTCTTCTTGTTTTTCACATTGGAAGAATGCAAGATGTGAAAAACTACGGATAAGAGTTAATAACCAAGTTCAAGAAAAATAATTTCCTGGATACTCCTTTCTATGGAAACTGTGTACTAATTCCAGTCAAAGATTACCTTTTGTAGAATGAAACGCATAATAAGTCAGGTCGTCACAGCTTCATTTCTTAAACTTTTCCAACTGCTGGATTGTTCTCCAATTGCAGTTTTAATCATAGCTGGACTATTCAGAGTTTGCAGTCTGCAGAATATTGACTGGTTCTCTATACACATACAAGCGATCACACAATATGACAATGACACACGCTGCCGACGCAATTTCCAATAAATTAATCAATGTGTGTATTGTAAAACTTCCTTTCAATGGCAAGTGCTTAAGCTCACAAGAGCTGCCAAGCTCACACCATGATGGATCCCACTTTAAGTCTTGCGACAGACCTTTGGGCCACTCTATAACAAGAGTGACCATTTTGTTCTCGCTGTCACTTCACATATTCCGTCTCTAAAGCTCTGCTTGTTGTTTCATTCAGTTCTATGTCTCCCTTAGGAACTTCTTCATTTTAATATAAATAGAGCGCTTTATCATGCAGTGGCAAAGACTCATGGAAGACACAACTCTCAATATTACTGGAGATGATGCATACCGATGAATTTGGCAGCAGGTCACAAACAAAGGAGCATAATGAAACAGAAGTCTTTGCTAGGGATAGAGAGACAGATATGAGTTGATGTGATGGATGGTTATAAGGCACTAAATATAGTGATATTTTATATGAATAGATGTTTTAGGCTTCATATTTATCATTTAGGAAAACTTTATGAAAAACAAAAAGTAGGGGATATAAAGTGTCCTGGTCAGACCTATAACTCTTGTTTAATGGCATTTAGAAAGATCAGAGTTATGGCATATTTAGCAAAGCTTTGCTGACAAGAACCTTCAAGTTAGAAAAATTGTTTTGCCCTTAATAAGGCTTTCTTTATGACCAATATGAAAGTAGATTTTGAAATAGAGGCAGTTCAAGTTAGTAAATTCCCATATGTGAATTTGTTGAAATTCATATCTCATGGTTTGGTATTCAAATGTGTCCATCTCAAAGAACTCAGCTATGCTATGAATCAAGTGTTATTTACCCAAGGATTTTTTCTCCAATATAGATT
Source organism: Pseudoxyrhopus heterurus (assembly GCA_032468235.1). Taxonomy (NCBI): domain Eukaryota; kingdom Metazoa; phylum Chordata; class Lepidosauria; order Squamata; genus Pseudoxyrhopus; species Pseudoxyrhopus heterurus. The sequence continues at coordinate 55,078 of JANHJO010003827.1, read as the reverse complement.
ATTTTCAAAGTATTAGATCTAGTTGTATAAAGGTCCCAAAGGTAGCTATTTTCTAGACACACAGACATTTTTCTTTTTGAATATCACTGGTCACTTACTGTTGACATGAACATGCTCTCTACAATAAGCCCCCCAAGATTGAGACAGCTCCCATCTATATGGCATTCAGGAAGGCCTTAAAGATCTGGCCATTGTCCCAGGCCTTGTGCTAGAGTGGATGGAACCCCACTTGTTCGAATGGATTTATATTTTTTTATTTCTTTGTGTGGGGGTTGATTTTATTGTCTCGACTGCCATTCTGTTATTTCTCTTACTGTGCTGTTTATTAGGTTATTATATTTGTACTCCATTCTATATTGAAAACTGCCAAGAGTCAGTCTGCACTTGGATGGCTCCAATCTGAAATTAAATAAAAAGGTAAATAAAACTTCACTGTGGTAGTATGTTAATTAACACTCCTTAAGTTGGTGTCATCCAGATCTACTGGATAAGTAGCTCCCAGTATTTCAGATGTCAAATCAGGCTGACCTGAAAATATAGACATTGCAACCCATCACATTTGCAAACTATCAGTTTGGAAAAGTGAAAAAATGTGCATGCATCGAAGTTTTCCAAAATAACTTTCAGTTTTCAGGCAACAATATTTCTGTGTAGTTCTTTTCTATCAAATGTTGCTTCTGTTGTGTGTTTTCCAAGCTATAGTGTGATACAACATATCATTCCTCATGGTATGTCCTGATTTTACTATAATTGAGTACCATGAAGCCATTGGTGAAGTGGAGGAAGTAAAACTCTAATCATCTCAATTCAAATAAATCTTTAATGTTCATTCCACATCTAACTCCTAGCAAATGAGGTGTTTTTATTTCCTTCAGAAAGTAGAACATTAGAACAGTCACAGCCTATTCAAGATGCTGAGTCTGGATGATAAATTTCAGCTGTCCAAGACATGGATATTAATTTATAATCAAATTTAGATTTAGTTATGAGGAATATAAATTATCCCTAAGGAAATAACATAATGCATTATATAAAATATCACATAATATTATATTTGTAACTGTGTAGATACAATATATTCCACATGCTAACTTACACAAAGAGAGAAAGACACACACAGACACAAATGCATACATTTTTTCAAGTGTTCAGTGTATTATGACACTTTATTCTTCTTCAATAAGATCTTGTGAGAACTCAGGGGTGACACTACTGAAATTTGTGAACCTGATGCAACTGATCAAATTTATGTGGTGCATTTCAAGTTTCAGAACTTTTCCCATGGATTGCCTCCTTAGCAATGCTTTCAATTCATTGAAAGATGGTTAAGTATGACTGGGCATTGGAAGCATATGTTACCAGTTCATAAACAACTGCACTTTCAGTCTCAGTTTTTTGGGATAAAAATAAAAACATCAGTGCTGATCTTTGAAGTCTTATATAGCATAGGATCAAGGGGTTTCCCTCCTTCAAGCCAGCACCTCACTAGGTGCCCCTGAGAAGCCATATAAAAGGTACAATGTGGTTACAGACAATAGGAATAGGGGCAATTTTTTTTGTGGTAGCACACATTCCTATAAAATCCTATGTCCAAGGAAGCTTGATTAACAGTTATAACAAGCACATAACATTCTATTTTCTAGGAGTTTGTAAAATGAAAAAGCTCATTCTTAAGTGTCATTTTGTATTTTATGATGCTTTAATTAAAATTTTATTAATGACTTTATTTACAATATGCATGGACTATTTTTGGGTCAAATTGTGGAAACACACAATACTTTGAAGAACAAACTATAAATCAGTCTATAAATGAATGAATAAACTTATAAATCACTAATAAATAAATTAAAGGTTTATAACTTAAGCAACCAATAGTCTGTAGATGCCAGAATCATTCTGGAGATAAAATAAAAAACTAACTAACTAACTAAATCTTTAATAATCATATTTTACAGTTTGTGAGCTGGGTCTGTAAAAACATTATTTTGCCATACAATAGGCAAATGACATTGAGTTCGTTACAGAAAAATGTTACACTAAAACTGTAAGTGGTAGTATAATAAATACATTATTGTATCAGTTAAAATGCTGTTTTAGTAATCACTTTTCACATCTCTTTTCACAAATATAAAATCTGATTTTAAGTCATCATATATCTACAATTGTGTAAATTACAGCATTAAATAATGATGCAAACTTATTTCTAAGTTATTTATATATATTTTTTAAAAAATACATAACTGGTCAAAACAAATATAAAGTAATTTGGGCTGGTTTAAAGATAAAATTATACCGTCTATGCTATCCCAAATGCTGTATGTATATAAAATAATTTCAAATATTTAGAAAACATCAAGATCCAGTTACAGACTCAAAAGTAGAAAATAGGAGACCATGAAATTCAGTTGTTAGAATGCAGAGCATTTGCAATTGTAAATACCAAAGACATCTTATATCGCATGAACATGATTGGCAAGTGGGTATTTTTCTAGTTTTATGTTGCTTTAATCTCTGTGTTTATTTAATGATTTAACTACTACACCATATCTAAGTTCTGGGTGACGCATACTAAAGTGCAAAAATACCAAACATCGCCCTCCACCCAAAAAAGTACAACTACATATATATTTATTAATTACTAATATGATATAGTGGTAGAATCAAATATTTAGAAAATATTTAGAAAGTTAGAAAATATTTATTTAAAATATGTAAGCCAGTAGCCCATGTTTTCTACACGGGGTTGCAATAACTGTAATCCCCCCCCAAAATAATACAATTTAAATTAAAACATATCTAATAAAATAAAAATTTAAAAATATGCTACACAACCTAGCAATAGCAAGGTTATCATGAAAATATAAGATAATATGAATTACGGTAATATATTATAATATCTTTACAATACAGTTTAAAAATCTGAAAAAAAATAAAGATTTTTGCTTCATATGTCCATCCTTCTGAGGTTGATAAAATGAGAACTCAGATTGTTGGGGGCAATATGCTGATTCTGTAAACCGTTTCGAGAGAGCTGTAAAGCACTGATAAGCGGTATATAAATCTAATGCTATTGCTATATATTGCTATATAAGCATCCAGATCTCTCTGGTGAGGATATTTGACAGGTTGTCAAGCTGTCTCCTTTGAATAAATCTCACTTTTTTTTTTTGTAAAGAGGCCTGGAGGAACACTTCATCAGTATATCTTAAGGACTCAGTATGGTAGGTCCACATGAGAGAAAATAATCAAAGCTAAGTCCAAAAATGCTTGGGAGTTTCTAGAAGCTTGACAAATCAACTATCAATGGTCAGGTAGAGATAAACTGCATTTACACACCATTCAAAAGAGACGATAAAAAGCTAAGAAGGAGACAAAAAAGACCAGTACATATTCTTTCAATCAATTAATACCCAAATAACCAGACAAAAAAAATCAAGCAGAAAACAATACTCTAATCAAGGAATTTTCAAAGAGAAAACTCACCGACATAGGCAGGTCAAACTACCGTATATAAACAGGCAGCAAAGCCAAAAATCACTCGGACTGATGATATTATCTAGTTGGGTAATGAAATGTCTGCAAGCAAACAACAAAGGTCAGAGAGCACCAAGAACTCCATAGGAAAAATAATCTCAAGCCCTGTATACTCTAGTTGGCATCATCACTTCAAATTCTAGTTTAACTTTGCATTGTATAAACCATTTCCTTTTATTGGTTCAGAAACTCCAAGAATTTAATTGATTCTAGTACTATTCAAAGATTTATTTCTTCTACATTTTTGCAGTTTCCTTCTCATAACAATTTTATAATTCTGTAGTCTGTCTTAACTTCACTTACAACCCTGTAGTCCACGGGTTGCTCTCACCTGACATTTTGTGACGTTTTTCCCATTCACAGAGCTGGGTGGGTGTGGCCTGTGCATGACGCATCCAGTTTGACATCCCTGCTGTAGTTTATGTTCACCCAACAGCTTTTAACATTAGTAAATGTTAAAAATATCCAATCTTTCTTTAAAAGAATTTGCTTGAGTTTTATATTCATTTTTATTGCTTTTCTTTGCACATTGCCCAGCTCTGTAATATCCTTTCTCACCCGAGATTATCAAAATTATACCCAATATTCCTAGTCTCATCCTACGCTTTCAAGTTCTATTCTAATTAGTCCAAGAATAAAATATGCTTTTTATTTAGCAGTTATGTGCTAGGTTAACATTTTCATCAAGCTATCCACCAGGACAACAGGTTGCCTTTTCCATTTACTTATTTCCCCCTCAGATCCTATGAATGTATGTATGAAGTCTGGACCTCTTCATCAATATGTATCATTTTGCGTTTGATCACCCAGAATTACATTGGAGGCCTGTTGATGAAGTTTGGAGAATTTATTCACATTCCAATTTTGATTTCATTACTCTAAGCAGTTTACTGGCATTAGCAATCTTAGCTATTTCATTCCATATATTTTACAGACAAATTAAAAAGACATAATACTAATTTCTGGGACTCCCACTTTGAACATCTGTCCAATTTGAAAATTGTCCATATTCTTTGTTTTTCTTTGGTCTGGCTTTACAAGTTAGCTAATGATTAGATCCCAGAGAGACTTGTGCCTTGTGCTTGCCTGTTAATC
>JANHJO010003826.1:41208-53109 GCA_032468235.1 Pseudoxyrhopus heterurus | reverse complement strand
CTACCGGTTCTCCCAAACTGGTAGCTAAATCAGCTGATTTTGGGGGCTAAATTGATCCCGCATAGTGCGCGTTTGGCACATGCTGTGCACGCATCAATTTAGCCCCCAAAATTAGTTGACTCGAGTATAAGCCAAGGGTGGTTTTTTTCACCCCTTTTTGAGGGCTGAAAAACACGGCTTATACTCGAGTATATACGGTGTTTTAAAAAAAAAAAAAACCAACCCCCAAACCAGATCATCTGGTTTGACCAAGATTGCATTGGTACAAGGTGCTGCCTTTGGCTACTGTTACTCACAAATTGTTATTGTTAATAATACAATGTGTTTTGTGAATTTATTTATTTATTCAATTTATATTGCAGCTCATCTCAGATCCATGACTCTGGGTTGTGGTGCACAAGTTTAAAAGAAATAAAATATATACAACTACTAAAACCAACTTGGAAAGTCAAATATGCAGCAGTCAAAGGATCATAAAAGCGTTTCAACATAGGCAGGAAATAGGTTCCATCATATCCTTGGGCCTCAGATGTGGATCTAATACATTAAATTATTAGTTTGATTAGTAGCCAGGAATGAGATAAAGAACTGCCCAACTCACAGCAAAACTAACCAGCCTTTTAACATACAAGTTCCTTCAACACTGAAGGTTTAGAATGTAACTCATACTCAACCCAGCAGAAAATAGTTAACGAATTATGGAAGTTGAAATGTACTCTGATTACAAATTGTCCTCATATCTCATTACAGAGTTCATAGGCAGACTATAACAGTTGGCAAGGAAGCTTGGGTATGATTGAACAAATATGGAAGGACTCCAAAATCAAGAATCAAGAGTTTTCTTGATATTATTCCAAAACTTCAGGCTGTTACTTGTTATTTTTTTTATGTATACTCAAGTCTGCCTGAGACCACCGAATTATGGAAAACGTAATGTAATCAGAAACTACTTTGCTTTAGAGCAAAGTACAAGGACAGCTTCTTTTCTCTCTTTCCATACATGATTCAGATTCTTTTCAGAGATTAGAGAGCAAGAGGGGGAATCTTGATAGCATGATATTAAGATGGGAGGGGGACATTGCATGCAGATCCCAGATTGGCTACTTCTGCCCAAAGAAGGTAGATTCATTAATACCTGAAAAGATTAATAGTTCTGCCTCTCTAGGGTTGATCAGAACGACATTACAGAATATGCAACTTTGGAATTCAGATTCTACAGCAACCTCCAGGTTAAGTAAAAGGTAAAGGTTTCCCCCATTCAGTCATGTCTGACTCTAGGGCACGCTGTTCATCTCTGTTTCTTGGCCAAGGGAGACAACATTCATTGTCTGAAGACAATTTCTGCAGTCACGTGGTGAGCATAGCTCTATGCCAAAGGCGCGCAGAATGCTGTTTCCTTCCCACTGAAGTGGTACCTATTGATCTACTCGCATTTGCATGCTTTCGAACTGCTAGGTGAGCAGGAGCTGGAGCAAGGGACGGGACCTCACCCCGTTGCATGGAGCTCGGGGTCTCGAACCCGGGCTGTCACTCTCCAATTGACAAGTTCAGTGTCTTTAATCACCTCCCCCAGGTTAAGTATCATGTCATATGTCATACACTTGTATCATGTTAGGAGACTGCAAAGTAAAAGCAAGACAAAAATGCACAATCTGCCAATGACTTGTATCATTGGTCTCTAAAGGAATAGCCAGGCTTTAAAATACCCACAGTATTTCGCTAAGGGGCTTAAGACTCCTTAACATTAGGAGAGGGAGAACTGAGCTGGGCTGTACTGCAGGTATGGCTGAAGTTTCTACCGGTATGTACTTAACAATACCCACTTACTTCTACTACTGCTCAATCACTGTAATGATGTAATTGAGTCCAATAAGAATGAAAAAAGAAATATATGTAATGATTCCAATTGCTATTTTAATAGCATCGACACTTAAATAATCCATCTTTTTCTAAATGAGAGGAATCTGCTCATTTCTATGCTTGTGGACAGGTAGTGAATCGTGAAGATCATTAGATTCACAGCACATATGACTGTGGCAGATTACTCATTCCAGCTACGGTAATACTATTTCTAAGTGCTATTGGAAATAGCTGTAGAGTAAAACAGCACAGATGCTCTTCTGCATTCCCAATTGTGCATACCAACCGTAAACATGACATTTTCAACTTCAGCTCTCTTTTCATCTTAATGGAAGTAAATCAAGAATAGGACTCTGCGTGCTCTCTCATCAAAAGAGAACACTGACAGAACATAGAATAAGAGAGTTAGACAGGACCTTGGAAGTCTTCTAGTCCAGCGGTCCCCAACCTTTGGAGGGAGGGGAACTGGCCCACACGAGCGGTGGGTTTGTGTGCAGGTACATGCGCACACAGCCCTTGCGTGAATGGCGGGCCGATGCGCGGGAGCACAGCTCGACTTGTGTGAGCAGTGGCTGGCACTCATGCGCAAGTTGAGATGTGCGTGCATGCTCTGGCCAGCCACTCATGCGGCCCAATTCCGAATAGGCCACGGCCTATAGGAGGTTGGGGACCCCTGTTCTAGTCCAACTCCCTGCTCGAGGAAGAGACGCTATACCATTTCAGACAAATGGCTATCCAGTATCTTTTTAAAGCCTCCAGTGTTGGAACACCCATAACTTCTTGAAGAAAAGCCATTCCACTGGTTAATTGTTCTGACCGTTAGGAAATTTCTCCTTAGTTCAAGGTTTGCTTCTCTCCCTGGTTAGTTTCCATCCATTGTTTCTCCTCTTACCTTTTGGCGCCTTGGAAAATAGTTCTACCCCCTCGACTTTGTAGGAGCCCCTCAAATATTGGAACCCTGCTATAAGCTTAAGATTCTGGCTTCTTCCAAGAAAATAAAATTGATGATGAAAAATAGCCATTAATTAGCCTGCCTCTGCTTCTTCATGCAGTGTTAAACAGGGGATAAGCAATTTTCTGCCCCCGGGTTTGCACACTTGGAAATATGAGAACATGTCATTAATCTTTGAAAAAAATGGGAGGTAAGGTGGGAGGATTACCTAAATACACACTGGCTGACAAGGTGGGCAGAGCCAGTTGTACCTGTCAGAAAACATAAGTGAAGCTGATTTATGCCATTCCACTCTAGCCCTCCTTATCTCAACTTATCCAAAATCAGGTATATCATTTGTCATGGTCAACTCAATAGGACTTTGACCTATTTCAATATACAGAAAAAGTAAGGTTTTACACTTAGGCAAGAAAAACCAAATGCTCAGGTACAGATTAGGTAAAACCTGGCTCAACAGTAGTAATTGTGAGAGGGATCTTGCAGTCCTAATGGACACTTAAATATGAGCCAACAGCGTGCGGCAGTGGACGAAAAAGCTGACACATTCCTAGGTTGCATTAACAGAAGGATAGAATCAAGATCATGTGAAGTGTTCGTACCGCTTTATAAGGCCTTTGATAAGACCACGCTTAGAATACTGCATTCAGTTTTGGTTACCACGATATAAAAAAGATGTTGAGACTCCAGAAAGAGTGCAGAGAAGAGCAACAAAGATGATTAGGGGCCTGGAGGCTAAAACATACGAAGAATGGTTACAGGAATTGGGTTTGTCTAGTCTAGTGAAAAGAAGGACCGGGGTGACATGATAGCATCTTCCAATATTTGAGGGGTTGCCATAAAGAAGAGGGAGTCAAGCTATTCTCCAAAAGCACCAGAAGGCAAGACAAGAAGCAATAGATGGGAAAAAAAGAGAGAAGCAACCTAGAACTAAGAAGACATTCCCTGACAGTGAGAACAATCAACCAGTGGAACAGCTTGCCACAAGAAGTTGTGGATGCTCCATCACTGGAGGCTTCTAAGAAGAGAATGAACAGCCACTTGTCTGGAATGGTACAGGGTCTCTTGCCTGAGCAGGGGGTTGGATTAGAAGACCTCCAAGATCCCTTCCAACTCTGTTATTCTGACTTGCAACTATTTGTTCAGTGACCAAGTTACAACGGCACTAAAAAAAAGTGATTTATGACCTTTTTTCACACTTATGAATGTTGCAGCATCCCTGTGGTTACATAATCGAAATTCCCATGGTCACGGGATCCCCTTTTGCAACCATCTGACAAGCAAAGTCAATGGGGAAGCCAGTTCCACTTAACAACCACATTACTAACTTAATAGTGGCAGTGATTCACTTAACAACTCTAGCCAGTAAGACCGTAAAACAGCTAAAGGTACTCAACAACTGTCTTGCTTAGTAAGAGATGTTATGGGCTCAATTGTGGTCCTAAAGCAAGGACTGCCTATATCAGGGATGTCAAACTCGGTTCCATTGAGGGCCGCATCAGGGTTGTGTCTGACCTCGAGGGGCCGTGTTGGGCGTGGCCAGATTGATGTCATTCATATTGGGGGCACCTATGGCGGCCCAAGTACTCTGCCAGTGAAAACAGGCTCCCAAGCTCCGTTTTTGGCTGTGACGGCCTCCTGCAACCCTCTGCCAGCAAAAACAGAGCTCGGAGGGGGGGCACATGCAGCCCTCCCGGGCTCTGTTTTCGCTGACTGAGGGCTGCAGGAGGCCATTGCAGCCGAAAACGGAGCCTGGGAGGGCCGCAAATGGCCCTCCCGAGCTCCGTTTTCGCTGGCAAAGGCACCGCAGGCTGGTCCTTTGCTATTTCCAGGGCGGCCCTGCGGGCCAGATCTAAGCACCCCGCAGGCTGGATCCAGGCCACGGGCCTTGAGTTTGACACCCCTCGCCTATATCACTAACATGGGATATGATATAGAAACTTTAACATGGAAAGCATACAGATATTTATGATACTTAACCCAGAAAATAATGGGCACTGATGTTCGGTTACATTTCAAGTAATACAGATCATACCTTCCCTTCTAGGACGACAGCTAAAATCTGTGAGGTTAAGAAAAGGCTGAAACAGATTTTGCAATTCTGGATCTAGCCAGGATAAGAAAGAATCTGACTTTCTGTGATTAAGTGGCTCGAGTAGCTGCCCAGCTACCGCTTCTCAAGGCTGTTATTTACCTTAAAGACCCACACTGCCACCTCTGTCCTCGCCAGCCACAAGCTGAATGTTTGTAATTAAATAGGTATTACACAAACACGGTTAAGTCTCTGACAAGAAAATAACCCCTCTATGATAACACTTGGGATTGCCTGGTTCTTGTGAAAATAAGGACCACAGTACTTTACAGTGAGTTTGTAAATAATAAAATCTGGCAGCAAATACCTCAAATGTTAACAGCAATGCCCTTCTCTAGTAGGACCCAAGCACAAGCAGCTTCCATCCAGCTCATGTACCCCAAAAGCCTCCAAAAGTCATCCACGAAAAGCAGAGTCACGTCTTTCTTTCACGGTAATGCCATTTCAACGTCTAAGACAGGGGTCTCCAATCCCCTATTTGCAACCAGGGCGCGGGCCAGCACACACACCCCAGCTTGAATCACGCGAGCGGCGGACCGGTGCGCACACACGCACATGCAGTTCAACTCGTGCAAACGGCAGGTCGACACGCCACCCACATGCACGCCGGCCCGTTACGTGCATGAGTTGAGCTGGACACGTGCACGGCAGCCCACCCACTCGTGCAGCTTGGTTCCCGCCTCTTTCCCCACCCCAGCGATGCCGCCAAGTCGCAAAGCTTGGGGACCGCTATTCTAAAGACGTCAACAATAATGCTATTGCCTCTGCATGCAATTCGAAGGAGCTGGTGAAAAATAAAAGAAAATGCTTTTGCTCGGGATCCTAAAGGGACACGCTCCAAATAATTCCAAAGGATGCTGAAATCTAGAAATAATCAAATGACACAGATGTCAACGTTTGCAAAAAAACAAATTCTGCTAAAATTCAGTTTTCTATTCCTATTTTTCACTCTTACGATCGTTCGCAGCGCCCCTGTGGTTATGTGATCCAAATTCAAATGCTTGGCAATTGTCTCATACTTACGACGGTTGCAATGTCCCGGGGCCATGTGACCACCTTTTGTGACCTTCTGACAAGCAAAGACAATGGGGAAGCCAGAATCACTTAATAACCAGTTTACTAACTTAACAACCTTGGCAAAAAAGGTGACAAGGGGCAAAATTGACTTAACTGTTTTGCTCAGCAACAGAAAATTGGGGTCGTAGGTTAAGGACTACTTGTAAATCATAAAAGACGAGATGAGTTAGATAAGAGTCAAAACATTTACCTGAATTAAGAAAAATAAGAGTATTTAAGCTTTTCTTTAAAAAAAACAAAAAAAGCTTTTCTCCTTTACTACCATTTCTCCAGAGTTGGAAATGAGAGATCTCTTTTCATCACTCCTGAAAAAAAATAAAATCCTCCGAAGCGTCAAATTGAGGTGTTATTTTTTTTTTGGCTCCTACTGTAACTTTTTGTGTTTAAAAACTAAGTGATTTAAAACTGAATTAATATATGCAAACAGTTCGTGTGTGGATATCGCACGTTCTTATTTGTTTGCTATCTTTATGGCATCGTTTCCAACAATAAGCTGTAAAATTTTTTTGAGCAACAATAAGCTGTATATTTTTTCAAGGCATAATCAGGAGTTGGGTAAATTAAGACAGGAAGAAGCTTTTCCTGATTTATGCATTCCCCCCCACCCCAAGAACACGACTTCTTTGCAAGGGAAGATAAAACATGTGCCTGTGTAAAAGTGATAGACCTATCTCTGACGCTGCATTTTTTTTTGCCAGATAATACATATCTATCTCCCTGAGAAAAGCCTACTAAACAATCCCTTTGACTTCCTTTCTAACTGTACGTACAGTTATTACTTCACTGTCTATTTGAAACACGGAGGAAGGCGGTAGTATTTGCAGCCTCTTAAACAGGGGTGTCAAACTCAAGGCCTGCGGGCTGGATCTGGCCCGCGGGATGCTTAGATCTGTCCTGTAGATCATTTTCTCTGGTAGAGGGCTGCAGGAGAGGTTTTCGCTGGCAGAGGGCTAGCAAAACAAACTGAAAACAAAACAAAAGGAGAAATTTTCCCCTTTTGCATATGAGCATGCAAGAAGGGGACAGGAAAGGAGAATGGGAAAGAGGAAAGACGAAGAAAAAGACGGGAAGATGGGAAGAGAGCAAGGAAGGAAAAATAAGGAAAGAGGGGACGGAAGAAGAAAGGAGAATGAAGAGGGAAGGGAAAAGGAGAAAAGGAGGGAAGGAAGGAAGATTATAATGAGAGTGAGGGAGGGTCTCAGGGAAGTCCTGCCTTTGGACTTGGTCATCACAAGTGGCCTGACAAAAGTGATGTTGGGCTGGCCCCGTCCACCCAGCCACGCCCCCCCCCAGGTCAAACACAACCCTGATGCAGCCCTCAATGAAATCGTGTTTGACATCCCTGCTCTTAAAGAACACAATTGCAACTAATTACAGGTCATTACTTGACTTACAACGGTTTGTTTAGTGACCGTTCAAAGTTACAAAGGCATCGAAAGAAGTGACTCATGATGGTATTTCACACTTACGACCATGGCAGCATCCCCACGGTCACGTGATCAAAATTCAGAAGCCTGCCAACCGATTCATCTTTGTGACGGTTCCTTTTTGAGTGTCCTGGGGTTACGTGATCTCCTTTAGCAAACTTCTGACAAACAAAGTCAATAACTCAGCCACTGTGTTATTAACTTAACAACTGCAGTGATTCACTTAACAACTGGAGGAGGAAATGGGGCACAAACCCACTTAACAACTGTCTCGCTTAGCAACAGAAAGTTTTGAGCTCAATTGTGGTCGTACGTTGAGGATTACCTGTATCTCCTTCCTAAAAACAATACGAAGCAAGGGAGTTCTGCTGACATCGAAAAAACAAAAAAGAAAAAGAAAAAAATAAATAAATTTCAGGTGCAAGCAAATCTAAAACCCGGCAGAAGCTGTAATAACTGCGCTTAAAACGCCGCCGGGGCAGAAGAAGAAGAAAGTTGGGGGGGGGGGGAGGAATCGGTTCTCCCTTCGCAAGGCCCCTTTGAAAAGAAAAATCTCTTTTGGTCTGTCCTGAGCGGGGACAAGGCTAAAAGAGGATTGGATTGGCAACTGCTTCTCCTAGCCAGCATGTCTCCAGGCTTCAAGGGTAGTGGTAGTCTCTGGAATGCAGAATGGGTAACATGATCCTTTTCCCTTCCCTTCTCCTTCACTGCAACATTTGGAAAGTAATTTAAATGGCATCTCGGCCGGGCGCTGGTTCCCAGCTACTCTGCTGAAATCAAGAAACAAAGGCAGTTTGAAATGTGTCCTTCCAATTCTCCCTCCCATTTAAATAAAACCTTAGATTTTCGGTAGGCATCCGCAAATCTTTCATTGTGCCTTCCTGCTTTCAGGAAACAGAATTAGCTTCCTTTCACAATAAACCGAAGGCCGCTACTGATTCGAAACAGAATTTCCCTCCCACCTAATATGCCCAGATTTGCAGTTTGACATCCATATGATCTCTCCCTCCCCCCCTCCGGGTCAAATACTTTCTTAAACTAAGAAGGCCAAATAAAACGATTGTAACAATAGACGAAATATTTCATTCTGGCAATTCATAAAAAAACAAAACAAAAAACAGACGTCCCCAAGGCAGGAAGGATCAACTCTAATGAAAGAAGATATTCCGATTTTGTTCTTTTTAATTTTAAACACGAATATATATCCAAACGAAATGCGGAGAATCTGTTCCTTAAAATTCCGGGGAATTGTTTCTTGGCCCCGTTACTGAAAACATTTGGAGCATATATGAAATTCAGAACTCAGAAATGCTACAGTTTTGAAAGGAGCCTCGTTTGCGGTTACAATCTAAATCTCCAGACAGGGTTGAAACATTTTGACACGATCCATAAAGCTACATTTTTAAAGGTTTTGTTGAATGTCACCTTATAAATGCAGAACAGTAAATAACAGCACGTCCAAAAAACTTCCAGGACATGCTAGAATTATTTGGCATCCCAGTAAAAACTGTGGGTTTGAGCGCACTGCAGTATAAAAATAATCCTGTTTCCATCTCATGCTTAGTTTACCTTTAAGGGAATGCAACATACTTTAAGTGTTTCCATAAGGTGGCTTTTTTTATTAGTGAAAAACCATCTCTAAGCACTCCTTCGGCATCTTTGCAAATAAATTAACAGGAAACAGATGCACTGGCAGAAGTGCGTGGAAAACATGCAAACCATCTCAGGGATCCATTGTGCTATAAATACGCCCTGCAACCTAAGGAGGCTTCTTCTAATGAGACACGCGTGTCTTTTCCGTTAAGAGCAGCAGGCATGGTTTGAAAATGTTATTAAAAAATAAAAATGAGAATGCCCCTGGTTACTTCTGGAACAGAGATCTGTGCCAACAAATTTAACTACAATTGAAAATACCCAACTATGCAGAATAATCAGTTTGGGGGCAGAGTAATAAAAATCCACAAGACAGGCCATATGTTCTTTAATACAGCAAAGCAATTTAAAAACCCAGAGTACAAACTAGCAAATGTTAAATTTCTTTTTAAGTTCTATTGAAATAAATGAGAATTGGTTCCAGGGCTGCAGCCAGAGATAAAGTTTCATTTAACTGCATTTGCATCTGCATTTATTCCTAAATTGACATGGGTATTGACTAAACAAATGTATGAATTCACTGGTCCAATACTTACGATTTGCCCAAAATCTAAGTTTGTGGCGCAAATGTGTCTTTTTCGAGCAGAGGGGACTCATACAAAACCAAAAAAATAAATCAATTCTAAGTTAAAATGTAGTACTTTTTATTGGTGAATAACCACACACTGCCAGGTTTTTCAAAGACATAAAACTGAACTTGGCAACACATGTCACGGTTTTGTATGCATTTTTTTGTTTTTGCTTCAAAACTGTGGGAATACCAAGAAGAGGATGGTTATTTGAACAAAGCCTGAACAAAGTGTAAATTTTGAGAGATTTATGGTGGGGTGGGAGTGGGGAAGAAGTGAACAGCCAAAGGAATTTTCAGAAATCACCCATTTCAAATGTATAAAATATATATCATGAAAAAATGTTTTAAAAAACTAATATAAGTACACAGGTTTTTTTACTTGCTTTAGTGTATATGAGCCATCCTTTTTTGCACTCATGCTTAGTAGCATAACTTCTCTCAAGACCAGGACTGAGCCTGCATAGTAAGTAGATTTTGTTCAAATACATATATAGGTAGTCCTTAACTTACGATCATAATTAATGATCTGACATGACGCTGCAGAAGGCTGAATTAATCTATGCTATCTTTCTTTTTAGGAGGGTTTATTCCAGTTGCCTTTCTACATTTAGAAGGCCAAGATAGCTGAATTCCTCCCCAACCAGGCTCTGAAATAAGAGATGGTAACAGGTCAATCCTCCACCCCATTTACAGGAAGAAGGTACCTATGATGCTCAGAGTAAGGGAAGTCGGTCTGAGGACTTATCTAGAACAAATAAAAGAACTGCCGTCACTAATGTAGGTGCTGATGAGAAATTTAGTAGAGCAGTTGTAACACTTGCTCTATTTAAACATGACTTTAATTTCCTTTTGTGGATTACGCGAAGCATTTCATTACAATGTCATTTTATTTTTATTTTTTCTGACACAGGTGTACATCTTTGATTGCCCAGGAATGTCAGTTTTATACTGATAATAAATTGGACAGGGTAGGCTTGTAAAAAGGAGGTCAAGGATGGTAGGGGTATATGTAAAACTAATGAAAATGCTTTTTTTTACATTTCATTCTAGCTTTGTATAAGATGAGTATCCACGTTTCTATTAATATCTGCAAATTATTTTTTTTGGAAACTCTTATGCTCATGGAATGCATCTCTCTTTTGGAACAAAACCCCCCCCGAAGATGCATGTCAAATCTCACAAAGTACAATAACATTTTCTAGTACTTCTTGATCCATCTTTTTATCTGGACAATGTCAAATATGAAATTGCAAAAGATACAAAGAAATGTGGCATTCATTGTATTTTCTGTAACTCACGTCTGAAATGCCAGGGTTTTTTAAAATTATTATTATTAAAAATCAAGCAATAAACCACTGGCTTGGAACAGTAGCACAAAGGACCGACTGTTAGTTTCTTTTGCTGTGTAATTGTCATTTAGAAAAGATTGACTGGATCAATCACAAGAACAATTTGTCTTTCAAACAACTCAAATATGCCTCCAAGCAGCACATTAAACATATTTTTAATGCCCACTCTCATCAAAATTGCAAATGGCAACCAATATCTCATTCACCCTTCCTCTTGATGTGTTACGAAATGCATACTTAAAGATTGCTTATACCATATGCATATATAAACTGAAACAAAATTGCTTGACTCTGCTGTAATTTTCTGGGGAAATAGTTCGCATTCCTCTAAGATTGAAATATATAAGCAGATAATAAGAGATTAAAAACAAGGTCTCTGCGGCTTTTGAGATCCTGTGTTCTGACAACAAAAACGGAATAAACCACATGAAGTGATTGATGGCCCAACTCTGCAAATCCATCTAGGCAAGTAAGCTTGGAGTCATCATCTCCCAGCAACAGAGCTGGCCAAAGCCCAAAAGGTACGGGGACATCCACAAGTGGAGATACGACCTCCCCCCTATAGACAATTATTTCCACCAACAAAAATATATTCTCAGTTCCACTGACTAATATGCATACAGCCATTACAGAGTAGTCCTCAACTTACAACAGTTCAGTTAGTGACCGAAGTTAGGGCATTGAAAAAAAATGGACTTGTGACTATTTTTCACACTTACAACATGGTCCCGTGATCAAAATTCAGATGCTCGGCAATTAGTTCGTATTTATGATGGCCGTAGTGTCCTGGGGTCCTGTGATTGCCCTTTATCTACCTTCCGACAAGCGAAATCAATGGGGATTCACATAATAATAATAATAATAATAATAATAATAATAATAATAATAATAATAATAATAGCATTAGATTTGTATACCGCTTA
>JANHJO010003825.1:406911-416982 GCA_032468235.1 Pseudoxyrhopus heterurus | reverse complement strand
GAAATAAAACGCAAATTCTTTGCAACTCCCAAAGACACTGTCAAATGAGACAATCAATATGAGGAGAGCTCTTGCCCCAAAGATTAGAGAAACTTCAACGTTCAACATTGTTGAATTTTCACGTCAGATTCAGATGGAGGAACTGGATAGCTTCCTGTAATATCTTGTTGATATCTTGTTGCCAGCACTGCAGTCTTTATCCAGAAGACTTCAGTCTGCTGAGGAATTCTGGGAGTGGAAGTCCATAATTCTTTAGAGTATTTGGAAAAAAAAAACACCTGCCACTAGGCTGGTGCAAACTGCCCTGTTTTACAAAAAGTTAAGCTGAAAACGAACTAGAATTCTGCTGCAATAAATTTTCTGTAGATTCGTGGATCGGTAGGAGATCACTCTGATAGCCACCACCCAAGAATAGATAGTAATCTGAAGCTATCTGATCTTTCTCTACAGCACTATTTCTCATCCTTGGCAATTTTAAGAGGTCGTCCACACTTCTTAAAATTACCAAGTCCTCACTTTTTACATTTACTGAGCTCCAGAAAAATTGCTTTAAAGAAAGGACAGCCTGAGATTAAATATTTTAATAATCTAGAAAAACTTTTGTCTGCTGGGTGGGTTAGTTGACCTGTTGAAGATCGGCTGACCAGCCCATCCCATGCCAGCTTAAGATACTAATAACTCTTATTTTGCAGTTAAATCAAATACTAAGATGGTGTGTCAGGGGACAGTTTCTCCAACTTCTTATTTGCTTCTATGTCAAGGCAAACAAATGAAAGAGGATAAAAATACATAATTTACAGTCATCATTGACCCTTTAAACTTATTTTTCATGAGGTATTAACGTTATTTTTGCAAATGTTAGACATTTTTGCTAGTCCCTCGTTTTTTTTATAATATACTAAATTTCTGGGATTCTTACTTTAGAATTTCCCAAATGATTGATAATATTGGGAAATACTTCTTTTATTATAAACTAGAGATGAGGAGTCTGGGAGCACCTTTTCCAACTTAAAAAAAAATAGATTAAAAGGAATACAGAGTCAACGCCTTTTAATAAAATGTGTAGCTGGAAAAACTGCTCCCAGATGTGTCCTAATTTTTTTACCATCACAGACTAACATAGGCTTGGGCGACAAGCTGGTTGGTTAATTCCTGTCACAACCAACACAATGGAATTTTTTTCATAATCTGAAAAAAAGGAGCCTGTAATTGTGAGAAAATGCTAGGAAGGGGGAAAAAAGACTAACATAGCTTTTCTTCCTTTTTTGATTTTCCAGTTTAGTGCAGTGGTTAAGACACCAGGCTAGAAATTGGGAGACTAGAGTTCTAGTCCTGCTTTAGACATAAAACCAGCTGGGTGACATTGGGCTAGTTACTTTCTCTCAGCCCTGGGAAGGAGGCAATGGCAAGAAAACTTTCCAAAAAATTCAAGGACTTGTCCAGGCAGTCTCCAAAAGTCAGACATAACTGAACGGGGGAAAAAACCCCATTGTATCTGACTGCAGAAATCAGGATGTTCATTAAGTAGCAGAAAATGATTATTTTCTATACTATATTATGTTTGCTGCAATTTCAAGATTGTATTTTCCAAAGCTGAGATACAGTAGTTCTAACTAAGCAATTTATTCCCATTAGCCCCCCCGAAACAACCATTTTTAATTATGACATACTAATGTATAGCTTTCCTGTGTAAACTGTCAAATGGAGCATTCTCTGGTTGCTTAACCACATGTCATTAAGGCTTTCTCTTTTAAAACAGAAAAAGTAATATCTCCTGGTAACTACATAGACACATAGTTATTGGCATCTTCTTGGATTTTTTTTCCTCATCTCCAAACTTTACAGTCCCCCATCCGAATACTAAAATTAATTTCTGACTAGCATTTAAAAGATCAGCCAAGGTCATGGTTAATGAGCCAGAAACCATCACAAATATCTGTGGCAGAGGTACATATTCTAAAACACAATTGTCCAATGTGTTATTGCTCTCCAATTGTCTGCTTTCCTATTCACTCAACAGAGATAATAAAACTAGGCAATTAGATGACAGCTTAATCAATCGTGCAATATATATTAGTAAATACTGATTCAACAGAAATGAAACAGATGTTGGGTAAATTGGCTCTTTTGTTTCATTTGATTGTTCATTTTGAATTTGAGACCCTTCTTTCCTCTGACGATATAATTTTTTTCTGGCCAAACCCAGCTGAACATACTGGAAAAACTACTCATAAAGGTTGGGGAGGGGGAAGGTTCAGATAAAATGCAATTTATTTATACAGTACACAGATGGGTAATGCTGCCCTCTAGTGCTTTGTTCTTAACTGCTGCCTACAAAATAATACTGTAATTCTTGCTGAAAACTTCTTAAGACCTTAACCTAACATGGAAATGTTTATGTTAGGATTGCTAGATCTGGACTGCAAACAACCAGCAATCACCACATGGTAGTCCAGAGTTGAAGATTTCTAACAGAGCAGCAGCCCAGATATGCCAGCCCTAGTTTAACTAATTTTAAACCATTAACCATGTAGTTAAATCATGAATGCTAGAGTTTTGTATTTTCAAAATCCTGAAACTATCTTGTCAAAACTTTTTTTTTCTAAATAACATCCAGTGTGATACAGTGATTAAGGTTCAGGACTTGAAGTAAAAAGACCCAAGTTCTAATCTATCCTCAGCAAAAGAAAGTCTTAATATTTTACTAATTCATTGATTATTAACAAATTAATTATAATATTCTAATAGATCATGCTTGATAGTGATTTTTCCAGAAAAATAGGTTGCTTCTTAGCATGGCTGATGTTCCGCTACTAGAAAAATATGCTAAATATGTTTAAAATATACTAAAATAATTTGTGCAAATATATTAAAATAGTTTATTCAAAACTTGGCAAATGCTGAACCATGTATGATCTGTAACTGTCCTATTCCATCTTCCAAATTCAGAACTGAAATAACATTTGTGACAACAGAATCTCTCATAGGCCATTTTGGTGAAAAGATTTAGGTTGTCATTCCTAGCCTTTCTACTAAATTGGTTTTCTGGTACAGTAACCAGGGTCCTGGAACTGACTTCGAGATCAAAATGACATTGGGATTCCATCTCATTTCATATTCTAATCAAGTTCTTGGAGAAAATTGCTTAAGTTATCTAGCTGGCTAGTACTGAGACCCGGATAGTGGAATTGCAAGCCTGTGGATTCCTTTGAGTTTTTTGGGAATTGTAGATGAGCAGCGTTAAAAGCAAATTCATTGTTTCAGCAGAACTTTGTGTTTCTCAATAGATTTCTTCTCAAACCTTCTGCATTTGCTTAGTGGGGTCAGCCTTCTTATGGAGTGGACGCAGTTTGACAGATTCTCCTACTTTCTTAGATTTAGGAGTTGTTCTTTGAACTGTGAGTTCTGCATTGATACAGTTGCTCTAGGCCTATCCACATAGACGGATGCTCTCTCCTTCATTGAACTCTTTGAAGTTCAATTTTTTTTTGGCATGACAATTTCATGAATGAATCAAGTAAAAATGGAACGGGGTGTGTGTACCTTTGTTGGCTCTGACTGCATATTCCCATTTCCTTTGTTTCTGTAAGATAGGACTCTGCATGCCGGAGCTATTGATGTTGGGAAAATTCATTGGAGGTACATCTTCTTTGGCTCCCATCTATTCAACATCCTTGATACTTTTATTTTCCATTTAATCGTCATGGGCTTTAGAGCAAAGCATTATTGTGCCTTCCTCAGTGACAGGTATCATAAGTGATGGTGGATAATTAGTCAAGAATAATAGTATACTATTTTTTTTTTTGGTTACTGTTTTTACAGCAAAGAAGTCAACAGCAAACAGGAATAAACTCTAAAAACTCAACTTCCTCACTTTTATCTGCAATTCACGGTTCCCCTTATTCAACCTCACTTGCCTCAGCTATAGAAGACATTCCAGTGCCAGTGAACTCATTTATTTTCTCATTAAATTGCCAGCGATGATTCTTGCCCCCAGCCCCTTTTGGGGGAAATTCACCAGTGAGATTTTACTGCCTTATTACTATCAGGATTTATCGTAATCACAAACTTTGCTGACATGGTACCCTGGTGAACCAGATCTTTTGTCTCTGTTTGTGTTTGTTAATTCACAAAATTCTGAAAGTTCTTAGGATTGGGTAAAAATAAAATACCGGTAAGTGATTATCAGTTCTGAAGCAGAGTGACCTAGGGGTTACCACGAGAGAAGAGTTTTTGAAACTTTAGAAAGCTCATCATTGTAACAGCATTGTCTTCTGCAGTTCCATTCTTCTTGTTGTTGTGCCATATCTGTCATCGGACATTGGTGATCATGTTGGCGATCCTATTTGTATCAACACCATAACGAAAAAGTGCTGCTGAATTTTGTCCAAACCAGTCCCTTAGATTTTGAAGCCACGATGTTCTTCTTCTGCCTGGACCTTGTTTGCCTTCAATCTTTCCCTGGAGGATTATGTGAAGTACAGTATGCCGTATTTTTCCGGGTGTCGCATTACATGTCCAAAATATTCTAACTTTCACCTTTTAATGGTTTTGATAATTTCCCTTGGCTTTCCCAGGCAGCTTATCTGATTTCTGATTTTGTCAACCCATTGCAGTTCCATTAGAACCGGGTTTTGGGGTCTACAAGAACAAAAGAACAAATGCTGAGACCATAGAAGGAGTGCAGAGAAGAGCAATAAAGATGATTAGGAGACTGGAGGCTAAAACATGATGAACAATTGTAGGAAACTGGGTATGTCTAGTTTAACAAAGAGAAAGACTAGGGTTGACATGATAGCAGTCTTCCAATGTTTGAGAGGCTGTCACAGAGAAGAGTCAACCTATTCTCCAAAGTTAGGACAAGAAGTAACAGATGGAAGATTTTTAAAGAGAGATCCAACCTCGAACTAAGGAGAAATTTCCTGGCAGTGAGAGCAATCCATCAGTGGAATGGCTTATCTCCAGAAGTTGTGAATGCTTCATTGCTAGAGGTTTTCAAGAAGAGATTGGATTGCCATTTATCTCAAATGGAATAAGGTCTTCTGCTTGAGCATGGAGTTGGATTAGAAGACCTCCAAGGTCCCTTCCAACTCTGTTATTCTGCAATTCTGTAATTCCAAATTCAATGATTGGTGGTCCTGACTGAGGAATGATTGGCTGAAGATGCTTACTGGGAATTCCAAAAGTCGACAGAGGGCTATTAGTCTTGAAAATTCATGGAATTAAAATAAAGTGGGAGTGGTTTGCAGGAATTGATGAAGGTGCACCAGATCTCGGAATCCTCCTCTAGACATGTTAGCTACGGGATGGGATGAGATAGGATAAATTGTTTCTTCTTTTTTTGTTTTCTCTGAAACCCTTGCATCAATTGGTTTTCCAGCAATGCCACTACAGCATTCCCTGTGGACCATAGCACTTTTTTTTTAAGCCTGACTTCTTTTATTCAGGTGGCAGTGCACATTCTGTTACATCTCTGTGAGCATTGTAACTGTGATTCATAAGTATGTATTAGCTGTGCACTCTGGAATATTGAAAAGGATTGTTTTCACAGGGAGAAATGGTTTTGAATTATGTCTTTGCCCTGAATCTAAGTAGAAAATAATAAGTCTCAACTAAGACTTATTTTTTAAAGTATTGAGCACTTCCAACTTTGAAAACATCTTTTCAACAGAGGTAAGAATATGTATTAAGCCGTGTTCGCTTTTGATATTCTTTTTATACACACATACACACACACACATACACACACATACTCCTGCATAAAAGCTAAACACAAGATATTACAACAGCAGGTATCCTCCCCAAAAACCTTAATGAAAGTGATCCATCAAATCTCAATGATCCATTACACACAACATGTACTTTTCTTGCTGCAGTTCTGGTAATTCTTTATTTTCTCAAGGAGCAAAAATAAACATTCCAGTGTGTTCATGCATGAATACAAATGCACATGCATATATATGTTTTGAGTATAAACATAGACTGTAATATGTGCAAATATCAAATGTTTGTTTTGCAATATATTAATGTGTCACAGAGTTGTAGGTGGCTACATAATAGCAGGATGTTCTTGAATTAAGAATTCATTTTTTTGCATATTCTTTTCCAATGTGGCAATTAGTAAGAATTACATTTGGGAATAATTCTGACAATAAAATATTAGCACAATTATTCAGGCTGGTCTCTTTCCTAGACAGGAAGACTCCTGGTTTCAACTGGGCCTGCCTTGCATGTCTACATTCTTTGCTGTAGGATGCTTTTCATAACTATGACATATCGTTAAATAAACGTGTTTGAGGTTTAGCATGTTCTATAAACATAGCCAACTGTGTTTTATGCAACAGATCATAAATAAGAAAAAGGAAAGAAGAAAATAAGTGAAGCCAGCTAATGTGTTTCCTAATCCTGGTTTTGTCCCTCGCCAGCTCATCTTGTGGGATTTGGTGGCCTTAAACAATTTCCTCTATTTATTTTAATATTGGGCTCTCAAGGGTGTCCTTCTAAAGACATTAGAGGTCTGGTTATTCCCTTGGCTATTTGACCCTGGCTGTTAAGAGAGTCATGCTGGTTGATTTCTTGGATTGTGGTTTACATGTGAATATGTTCTAGACTTTGGATATGTTTTATTGACAATTTTCAGGGATTTTTTTTTTTTAAATCAATATTCTTGGGCTGTTTTTCAATTTTAATCTCTGTTTGCTACTAGAGTTACTGCTGTGAGATGGGCAACCGTATAAATATATTAAAATTTGGTTGGGAGGTAAGCACCGGAGTGATGATTTATGGTTTATGTAATGGTCCTATGACCATAAAGCAATGGTCCATATGAAAATATATATATACTGGTCTATATTTCATAACAACTCACAAGGCCAAAATAAATTAGCCAAAACGATAGGTATCCAGCTCTTTTTTTAAAAAAAAAAAGCTGGCTCATTTAAAATTTAACAGAAAATGTGTATTTCTGCCCCTTTTGTTAAATAAATAAGGTAGGGAAAACCCAAAAACCATGGACTTGGGAATTCTTTCCAACTCCTTTTACCAGCAGTGGCCACCCATAAGAGATGTCCATATTTGCTAAAAAAAATTTGGTTGCAAATGGGTGATTTGAAAAAATATGTGATGTACATTTTAAAAGGCAGCCCTGCCAATGCGTGCACATGTACACGCTGTACAGCACTGCTTTATTAATAGCACACACACACACACACACACACACAGACAAAAGCTGACGAGGGCCTGAGAGTGAGTGAACTCTGAGTAACAACATCGTACCACCCAAGAGATCGGGGGGGGGGGGAGTGATACAGTATGTAATAACATTGCAGAGCAGTCCGGTGTTATTGTCTAGTCTCCCGGCGTGTTGGGAATAGAGTGCACTATTCTTTTTTAGGGAAATGCAACGGGGAAAGGATTTGGATTTGATTGTAATAGCAGTACAATTTATAAAAGGGTTGGAGGAGTCTGTGAGATATTTTACCCACACTATTAAATAAAGCCGCTGATTTTCTTTTTCGCTTCCTCCTGAGTGGGCATCTCCCTCTCTCAGAGCTGGCCTTGTTGCTAAGGCAGTATAGCATGTCGTTTCTCAGAAATCACTGTTTTCCTCATGTACTATAAAGAACTCCATTGTGAAGATATTAGGAGTGTGCAAAGCATTCAGAGCAGCATTTTGCAAGGCACGTTCACATGAATCAACTATCTTCCTTAAAGCAGTGGGAACATCATGTTCCGCAGGATGACATGTGCAAACCTGGATGCTTTGCCTTGCCAAATCCCAGTGGGCATGAGACCTGTATGTGAACAGGCACATTGTAATGGAATGTGTGGATGACCTTGGAGGACAAAGGGAAGAGATGCTACCTGGGAAGCAATCAGACGACAAAGGGAGGCGCCCTCAATGGATTAGCAGTCAGAGGAAGAAATTTAGGAAAGTCTTACTCTATTAAAAGTGGCGGCAGGAAGTTTGCATTCTCAGACTTGCAAGATTAGGTTAATGTGGTTTTTACAATAAAGTAGAATTAGCCCATCTAGCTGTGTTTCCTCTCTGATTCAGCTGGGAGGCCTGACATATATACAGGCAAAACTCGAAAAGGACAATGTCTCTCTGTGTGTGGAGTATGTTGTATATGGAGAGGTTCTGTTTCTCTTCTCACCTTATGAAACTAATACCAAACACTTTGAGATTTGAACTCCTTTCTTATCTTTAAATCCTTGTGAGTTTATGTCACAGGATAGGCAGCCAACTTCAAAACTGTTTCGCACTAAAGCATTCAAATCAAAGACCCACCATATTTGTGCAGAAACACATTCCACAAATTGTGTTAGTCAATGAACAAAGTGGTTGATCCTCTGTAGAAAAGTAGGGTGACCTTCACCCTCTGGACCATATATGTATCTCACCCCATCCTCTCTACAAAAGATATTCACGTGAGCTTCACTGCTCCTTTTTACAAACTGCTCGTCAAAATATCCAGAATGAAGAACCAGTAGAGTGTTTGCTTTACCTGCAAAATATACCAGGCTTAATCTCAGGTCTCTTCAAATTGTGGTGGGGAAAAATCCTACTCTGGGAGTTTCTGAGTATGAATAAGATATAGGTAGAGTTTCCATACTGCCATTTTAAACAAAATGCTACATGTGAATTCTGCTTCATTAGGAAGA
Organism: Pseudoxyrhopus heterurus; assembly: GCA_032468235.1. Taxonomy (NCBI): domain Eukaryota; kingdom Metazoa; phylum Chordata; class Lepidosauria; order Squamata; genus Pseudoxyrhopus; species Pseudoxyrhopus heterurus. The sequence goes on along the minus strand of JANHJO010003825.1, from coordinate 408,318 downwards.
GATTAGGGACAAACTAATACATATAAAGCATGGATATTAACAGCGTCCAAATGTCAGGGAGCACATGATAGAAAGGTCTAGATTTAATCTAGCTACCATATGTGAATTTGTCCTCTCCGATGATCTTTGAATCTAGTGGGTTGATTGCCCATCAATCCTCTACTATCTGATTATTGTTATGGTTGGATGCAGAGTCAGGCAAATGTTTAGAATGGATTTGGCATTTTTATCCACCTATTGAGGTTTTCCCAAGGACCTAAGATAGCCAGATGTTGTCTGATGGTGTTAAAGGTATCACCACAGGATGTAAACTGTTCCAAGTAAAGCTGCCTTTTGCAATTGACTGGTGGTAATTTTGTCAATGCCAATAGTGTTCACATGATGCTCCAAGGGTCTTGGAATTGCATCCAAGGCACCTAATATTATTGCTACTGTCTTTGCTTTCTTTTACCATAGGTGCACTACTTCTACTTGCAGGTAGTTGCATTTTGTGATTTTCTCCAGTTCTTTCTCTTCTGTTTTGCTGTCTGCTGTATTGCAATTATAGTCACATATCAACCAGATGTTTAGAATGGATTTGGCATTTTTAATGACTGTCCCAAAGATGATGATGATGATGATGATTTCAGTTTCAAGTGAGGATGGTGCTATGACATCTTTCTGTCAGATGGAATTTACTGGCACAATGCCTTGCCCGATGTCTATAGCAAATCTCCTTAGGATTTCCTGAGGAGAAATCTCCATCCCAAGGGCATAAGTCTCGTCATCTTCACTTTGCTGCTCACTGGCAGCATCTCAACTCTATTACTTTAATTGTCACCTCAATTTAATTTTACAAGAGAACAACAAAAATAACAACTTTAATTGAAAATGTAGGAAACCTTTGCATTCTTCAGAACATGGGAACTAACATAGTTTTTTAAGCAATCTGAGTGGGAGTACAGTTCTAACATACATGCCAGTCCTTAGGGGGCTATTTTTTTTTTTTAGAAAAACGCTAGTCACAGCAGATCTCAGTGTGGGTTGTCTGTGAATTAGGCTGAAACAACTGATTTGAAAAGCTGTCAATTTTCAGGAATTATTCATACAGTTTTTCTGGTGTACCTGGTGGGCAACTAGTGGACCCAAAAGGGACAATTTTTTGGGGGGGAGGTTCACTATTCTGTCTACAATAAAACTAATTAGTTTTACTCCAGCTTCTTCATATATCCTGTCATGAGGCATGAACCGACATATATCAAATCTTCCCCTTGGCTCCAGGACAATTCTCCCATTTTCTTCCTAGCACACAAGTGAGACCATTGTGTCTTAGGTGAGATGGGTGGTATAGAAATATGATGATAGATAGATAGATAGATAGATAGATAGATAGATAGATAGATAGATAGATAGATAGATAGATAGATA
>JANHJO010003825.1:349566-360665 GCA_032468235.1 Pseudoxyrhopus heterurus | reverse complement strand
CGTCTTCGGACAGTGCTGGCTCTTCGGCTTTGAAACGGAGATGAGCACTGCCCCCTAGAGTCGGGAACGACTAGCACTTATGTGCGAGGGAAACCTTTACCTTTACCTTACTATATGTAGATGTAATAAATAATAAATGTTCACCCAGAAATAACTTCAGCTAAATTTGGACCAATTTTTGATAAGACTTTGAGTTGGACTTTGTTGTATGCCCTAGCATAATCAGATACAACTGTTTAAAGAAGGCAAGGTTCTTTTTTTCCTGTATTTTGTTCCACAAAATGGGTCCATATCTTGAATTATGATGTATTAAACATGTCAACAAATTCATTTGATATCCATTTGTCTTCTGTCATTCATACTCACAATTAAGCTTTTGAATTTTGCTTACTAATTATTTGCTGCTGTATTGCATAGGTGGCTGTTGTTTGGTACTCAGTCAGCCCTCATTCATTAATAACAACATTCAGAAGTTTAAATATTGACAGTATGTCTGAGATTCCCAGCCATCTGGTGGTGATGGTAGTGGTGGCGATGATGAAGATTAGAATTGAAAAACAGAGATCCTTGGAAAGGATGAGATATACTTGGCATCAGTCTTTAGCTTTGAGGGAACAAAGGTAGAATAAGGGAATTTCCTCCCTCGCATCTATTATTTTCAATAAAACCAGAATAGGTCTTTTGCTCAGAATGTAGCTACAAGAACTACCGTTATTAACGGCTTTTTCCCTCAAAACATATGGGGAAAAGTTCAATATAAAAATCAATAAAAGAGGAAAGAAATAAGTAGTAAAACCTGCAGCAAACTGAAAATATCCTATATAGCAATTTTAAAATCAGATTGTGGTTAAAAGTGAACTGCTATATTTTAAAATCCTTCTAAAATCACAGATGTATAGCATCCAAGGAGCAAACCCTTGAAGGAGCTATGCAGCTTTCAGCTAACCTTAAAAGGAATAGCTAGCACATCAGAGGCTTTATTTAGATTAGGCAACTATCTAAAGGTTCTTCTAATTGGTTCTCCTACAATTTCTCCTCTAGTGGCCACTATTATTTAAATCCCTCAAGGCCTTCATCAAGAATTCTGTGGTAGGTTAAAAAAAAACGCACTGATTTCCTTATTGAAGGTGATCTCTTTCTTTGCTTTGATTTCCAAACTGAAAAATACTTCTGCTGGTTAAAGACAGGCTGAAATATTTCTGCAAGGAATTCATAGTCCCATAGATTTTATCCCTTCCTCATTTTATCCCTCCCCAAGTTTATTGGTATTTAAGAATTGAGATGGAAAATGCGGAGCTCAGTTCTTCCAAGGCTGTAGTGAGTTGGGATGTAAGAAAGGAATGGCAAATCTATATGGGTCATTTTTTAAAGAACTCTCTTGGTAGGGTTTTAACCTGTGAGGAAATATAACAATTGCTGAGCTTGTTTAGTGCTCTGATTTAATTGACTGCAATTCAGTTGTGTACTTATTATTTTTAATCATTACCTCTGAACTCTCCTGCAGGACCTACAGTATCTCTAGGAAATGTTTATTTCAAGATTTTAATCCAACTTATTCAGGTAGATATTGATGTAAGCAAGCAGTCACCCCGTGCCAAATTGTTTAGGATGCGAGATTGGTGAATTGTTTCTGGTTATTTCCCCCTTCGGGATTTGTTTTCTTTCTTGATTTAGAGTATAGATAGGATTCACAGAGAAGGCTATTTAGAAGACAGACACCTCCACATCTTGACTATTTCCCCCCAAAAGAGTTCAAAGTCTTACCTGCAATCGCCTTTGTTGCAACCACCCTTAAAATGCTTACGGCTTCCGCCAGCTAAGAATGTCATTCGGTCACTGATCTCTTTCCCTCCATCCCTAAATCATCTTTAATGCATGATGTTGCCATTTGATGATTTGATGGGGGAAAAAACCCCTTTGAAGTTGCCATGATGGGAAACTTTAAACCTGCCAAAATGTTGGCCTTCTGTTGCATTTAAAGGACTTGAACTAATAGCAACTTGGGATGGTTATTACTGTTGCTGAACTGGCACAGGAAAGGAGAAAGTTTGAACCCAAAAGTTACAAGACAGGATGAATCAAAAGTTCCCCTCATTGAGAAACGCACCAACTGTGCATAGCTGTGCCATTCTAATAGAAATGGGGTTTAGAGGATTCTAGGTAAACATGAAGTTAAGGCTGAAATGATCTTCGTTGCTAAATAACATAAATGACTGTTATGTAAGTCTGGTGCAAGTGGCCATTTTCAGTTATTGCATGAAGTTACTGTATAAAGTGGATGTAGGTAGAATGGGTAGGTTTTGATCTACAGGTAGTGCTTGACTTACTCCCATTTTGCAACTGAAGTTACAATGGCACTAAAAAAAAAGTGACTTAAGATCAGTTCTTGCATCTACAACTATCGCAACAGCCCCATGGTCATGTGATCAAAACTTGAGTGCTTAGCGAGCAGCATGCATCTATGACACTTGCGCTGCCCAAGGGTCATGTGATCATCAATTGCAACCTTCCCAGCTGGCTTCCAATAAGCAAGGTCAATCAGGGAACCAGATTTGCTCAACAATTGCATAATTCACTTAACAAAGACGGTGATTTGTTTAACAACCGTGCCCAAAAAGTGCATAAAATTGGGTGTGATTTGCTTAACAACCACAAAATAACAGAATAACAGAGTTGGAAGGGACCTTGGAGGTCTTCTAATCCAACCCCCTATACCATTTCGGGCAAATTACTATCTAATCTCTTTAAAACCTCCAGTGATGGAATACTCCCAACTTTTGAAGGCAAGCCATTTTAATTTTAATAAGCTACCCTGCTTAGCAATGGAAATGCTAGTCCCAATTGTGGTCATAAATTGAGGACTACCTATACCATATTGTGTGAATCTGGAAAACTCTGGTTTGTGCATTGATTGGTAATGTATCATGTATGAATCTAGCTAACGGGGTTTTACAACAAAGCAGGACATTTGGTGAAAACTTTCATGAAACTATTATCCAAAATAATTATTCTATACCTGTAAATCCATATTAATATTTGGATAGAGATGTGGGTGTCTAAGATTGAGGCTGTTCTCATTATGCTAAAATAAAATCTGTGGCACTTTAGGAGTAATTTGAATACTCTAAAACTTTCTCATAGTCTCAAAATTACAGTTACAGCAACATGGAGTTTACCTTTCCTTGCCCATGGTAAAGATTATTAACTCGGAAAACAACAACAGTACTAACTAAAACACGTACATAGTTAGGGTTTCAAATATATGACTGAGAAAACAGTTATCTGAATATGAGAATCTTTGAGAATTTATTTTTTTAATTAAAGCCCAAGATTCCATCTAATATATTTACAAATAGTCCTAGACTTATCACCGTAATTGAGCCTGGCAATTATGGTCATAAGTCATGAGGGTTGTACAATGGGTGGACCTGTTTTTCACAACATACTGTAGGTAGTGACCAGGCTGAGCCTGAGGGAGGGATCAAGCACACCATCAATTATGGGTCCCTTCATGCCCACAAGAGATCTAAGGCCAGCCTTCCTTGAATTCCATTGACTCTTATCTACTGCCAGTTTGCCTTGTCCATTAGTTATTCAGATTCTTGTAGAGAGCTAGCGATTAAACTTGTACTAATTTGAATAACCTTGGTTCCTGATTTCTTGTATCTGACACCGTTGTTAAGTTAACCAGTTGTTCACCAGGAGCCAGATTTTGCTGAAAACTGGAAGTAAACAGTGGTTTCTGGCAAAACCATCATAAATCATAGTCACATGACCATGGGGCACTGCAAATGGACACAAATGCAGGTTGGTTGCCAAGCACCCAAAATGAGGTCACATGACCATGGGGGGGACGTCAGAACTTTGGAACGGGGTCATGAGGACAGTACCTTTTTTGGGAGTCCATGGTAATATTGACCGGTCATTTAGCAATCAGTTGTAAGTCGAGGGCTACATATATTACACTGGCTGTAATATACGTACAGTATTGGAAAGTTTTTAAAAACAGGACTCAGAAACGCAAGCTCCTGAACTAGATTAGCCTGGTGAGAAGAATATTTGATTCCAAAGTACAAATGTAAAATTGAAAGAACAGTTGTAGAAAAAACTGCTGATTGAAAAAGAAGTTGGCATCAACCATTTTTAAAAGATGAGACTTCTCCATAATCTTTTACACCCTCTCCTGCTACCAAACAGTTATCTCTCCAACATGTTTACTGCATCTTTACTCATGCAGTAAAAATGTATTCGCTGGGGTTTATTTCCATAATAAGCCTCTTGTGGTGTAACTTATGCTCTGAAATAGAAGTGCAAATTATTTAGATTCTAATATACAAAATGTGCCTTTGGGTGTTTTAGAAAATAAAACTATTCGAAAGCCTGCACATGGCACCATAATTATAAAATAAATGTGGTTTTATAAAGTTATTAAGTCAACAAATCTTCCTATGTATATTATAGGGACCAAGCTACCCTTATGTTGCTTATCGAATTGTAGATTGTTTATTCAGCAGAAGATGAAAGGGGAAAGAAAAAAAAGTTTGTGTTTCTCAGATGGATATAAAAGAATATTTGCAAAGCCTGCCTTTAAAACACGTAATCCTTCATTGGTGCACAAGTGATGCTCCTTGGAATTTCTTTTCCAATTTTGCCAGACCAAATAAGCTTTTCCAATGCATGATTCATCTTAAAATACTTGCTTTATGTAGCATGAAGTAACTGCTGGAGAGTTTTTCTCTGCAAGGCAGTCTGATTGATCATACGGAGGCTGTGTTCTTTGTTCGGTGTGCAGTTTTTTTAAAAAACTTTTCTACAATACTGATTTTGAAATCTAACCTGTCATGGTTTCCAAGCTGTTGCTCATGTGCCTTCCCATATATTTTATTCCAGACCACAGGAATCTCTGTAGTTCAAGGTTTAAATGCAGAAGATTTGATTTTTCACCGTGGAACCCATTTACACTTCGGAGACTGTTGTTCCTGCATTCAAATTCCAGATCCATATATGGACACAACATGATGGCCATAAATGTGAACTAGAATGCAAAAGATTTCTCTGCTGCAGACAGGAGAAGTAACGGGAAGTGAAAGACGATTTTTTTTCAGAGGTAGAGATGGGGAAAGATTGCCTTGGAAAGGAACTGCAACCAAGATAAAAACCTTGTGTTGAAAATAACTGGCTGAGATAGAAAGTGATTACTGAGCATCAAAATCTTGCAATTTCACCTCTATTTAATTCTGTCTCACATGTAACCTATAAACTTTCACAACATTTATCTGCTTCTGAATCACACCCCTTGTCATTCTTTCATTCTCAATCCCTTTTGTTTTTCTTCAGCCCTACCTTCCCAACTTTTTTCTGTTTATTATTCATCTATTTTCTCATTTTCTATATCCCATTTCCCCCCTTGTTTCTTTCCTCATTTCCTTTCTTCCACGGCCTGCTTTTAGCCTGTTTGAGGCCTTATTCCTTTTTGATTGTCTCTATCAAATATGTAAAAGTATATTAATTTGGTTAACTTCTTGTGTTTGTTCATAGATTGAGGTTTGATCCAGATTTAAGCATGGGAAGTGCCACCATGCAGGGAGAGCTTTTATATTGACTTAAATGTTTGATGAGTGTCAGTATTCTGTGAATAGAGGAGGTTGAGATGTGTGAGATTATATATGTCTATCCGAAGGTTGGGAAGGTTGGGAAGGCTAGAAGTGTGAGGAACTTTTAAATCCTCCCAAATATTTCCATGCTGTCTTACTGCACTATATTGCTATCTGTATACTGCAGGAAAGAAAGTAGAATTATTCAGTTTGCATAACAACAAATACTCTACACTTTAACTCAGAAATCTAAGTATGACTTCTGTTAAGCCTCTGTTTACTTAGAGTTGCTAGATGTCTAAACATTTTCTATTTAGAAAAGACTAAACACACCCATTTTATTTATTTATTTGTTGTATTTGTATGCCACCCAACTCCCAAGGGACTCTTAAACTAGGAGAAAATTATTTTCCTCCATATACTTTTTAAGTTGACTTATACTAGAACAGTTAAAGCCTATGATGTTGCAATGGATGAAATGCATTTCATTCAGTGTGGTCAGAGATGACAGCATGCAATTATAAAATGAATTGATTTGGGAGTGGCTAAGATCTTAAGTGGAAGTGTACCTAGACTATTTCACAGGTTTTACAGTGATGCTTTCACTGATATTTACCAAATGGTACGGATGATATAAATAATATCTAATCATTACAGTAATTGGTTCTACGTGATTTATTTACTGAAAATCAGTATTTGATTCTTCTGGTGTATCTGCTCCTAGAAATTTTACAAATAGGCATTGCTTTGGCTTTCACTGTTTTTGACTATCTGTCCAAACTGTAAGTAAAACACATTCAATTGGTAGTGGCAGTAAAACAAGGATAGCTAAGTGTCTATGGAGATGGTCAGTCATCCAGGTCATGGTTGTCCCAAAGGTGCTTTTTCAAGAGGCAACTGGACTTTCTGTTTTTTCTTTGAAGACATTTCTTGAAGACAAGATGGACTGGGCAAGCTAGCAGGAGAATGTAAGGGCACTTTCCTTAGCAATAGAGTCAATAGTTCCTGTCATAAGAGAGACGGCTCATCCTTCCTAAAAATCAGGAAGAATCTGGTAGCAGTTCCAACTGACACCTTTTATTAAACAGCATCAACTTTGGTGAGTTAATCTTACTCCCTCAGAAGCAGTAATAAAGGAGCTACTCCATTGCATTGATGAACTGAGCTGTGGGTTATGAACTTTTTAATAAAACAAGTTAGCTAAAAAAAGGAGTATCTATAGAGATTCTCAGTCATCCAGGTCATGGTTGTCCAAAAGGTGCTTTTTTCAGGCACCTGGACTTTCTGTTTTGTCTTTGAAGACATTTCGCTTCTCATCCAAGAAGCTTCTTCAGCTCTGACTGTATGGTGGGGAATTGAAGGATTTATACTCCTTGCAGACAGCTGGTCATTTGCATTCTTTTAGCAGGTCATTAAGGTCACCTGGAGGTTTATCTGTGTCATCAGGGTACCTGAGTGTTGCAAATTGGTGTGGAGCCTTCTTGGAATTGTTGAAAGGATGAAAAGGAAAGGAAAGGAAGGGAAGGGAAAGGGAGGAAGGAAGGAAGGAAAAGAAAAGAAAAGAAAGAAGAAAAACCAAAAAGTCCAGTTGCCTCTTGAAAAAGCACCTTTGGGACAAGGATAGCTAACTGGTGCTTTCCTAAGGTTTGGTCTATAATCCCAACCATCCATTGCTTTTGACCTCCCTGGCTAGGCTAACAAGTTCAAACCATCTGAATGGTACCCATTTGCTTACCCCAGGATCAAAATATAACAGCAATTCTGGGAGAATACTGTAAAAGCATCTTTACCTTATGCTAGAAAGGGCACCTGGTACCTGATAATTCTTGATGGAAATATTCCAAGAAGGCTCATTACAAGTGAAGAAGATTTCTGTTCATCCACTTTCCCTAGTAGGGAGAAGTTTTCTAAAGATAGGCTTGGGAGAGAGCCAGTCTCAAGTCATTTGGAAAATGAGCTGGCGGAAATGTACTTATTTCAAAATTGTCAGTGCATAACCCTTTTGGCTGATCTCATAATCTGTGTTCTGGATTAAGAAAGATTTCCTAGTTGCACTCCTGTCTCTCTGGCTGTCTTGTCTATCTACTTATCTATCCACCCACCCCCTCACCCTCTTCTGGGATAGTTTTAGACTTTCCTGTGTGGTCTACAGCCATGACTTTTCCTGGCAGTCTTCTTCTGAACTACTAACCAGTATGATCCTTGCTTAGCTTTTTTTGACTAAGTGTTTCCACCCACTGTGACAATCATAATGTCGAAGAATACTGCCACTCCAGCAAACCTACTCCTGCAGTGGTGCTTAAAAGTATGTGAAGCCTTTTGTGTTTTCAATACTTCTGCATAACTATGACTCAAAACATGATCCATTCTCTACACCAATCCTAAAGTTAGATAAGGAGAACCCAGTTAAATACATGAGTCAAAAACATGCAGCACTGTATTGGCCTGTAAATTATTATGTGGAGAACATTTCTGTTCAATTTTACAAGAAGAGGCAGGGTGGCAAGGAGACCATGGAAACTTCTCTGTGGGGAAATTTAAAACATTGATATATCCCACTTTTTCTCTAATAATTGAAACACCATATGCATGCAAATCGTTCCATTTTTATCCCCATTGCCGTTCTGTTAGATGAAATACATTGGGCTAAATTCAAGTGAGTGTGGCTTGCATTGGATTTGTAGACAAGTGTTTCCATCTGATTTCTGGTTCTCTGGCTCAGTCTTGAGTTTTGAGGCTTCAGCCATGAAGTGTTGTGGTTATTATGGGAATTTATTCATTGGATTTGTGCACGTCTTTTTGAAAAGACTCAGCGGTTAACAAACAACTATAAAGAAACAGTTTTACATGTCTTGGACTCCCAACATATTCAAAGTCATGAGGTTAGAAACCACTATTCTGTCTAATACATCACACTGGATTTTTCTGATATTTGTCTCAAGAACATGGCTTATTCATTCAGGAAGAAAAGCTTTAGGTTATTTATTAATATTTAGTTAAAGGAAATGTAATTGCCATTATTTATTTACATTTGCAATTGGAGAGTGTCCTAGCTCAGTAGAGCACTTAGTTGATATAATGAAGCTTCCTAAGATTTATTTTGAAATTGCAGACTTTGCTTTAGCACATAGTTTACAAAGACCTTGTCTTTGGCTTTGCTGGATATTGAGCATCTTATATTGCAATTTCTTACTATAAGTTACACGAAGCGTGTTTTTGATTGCCCTTAGAGCTACATTCTATAATACTTTGCATTACAATGTTACATTGCAGGGTTTGGTTTTAAATGATGAATATACCTGGTTTCGGGTAAACTGGAATTTATATTTTTTTTACCTGAAATCTATAAAGTTTGCTTTGTGTGTTTGTGAGTAGAAGAAATTGCTAAGACATTTATTAAAGGATACTTTTGTATGGCTTTCCACTGACATATTTCAAGACTCTACATTATAGTTTTGATATTAGAATACAGTTCAGGCCTAGATTATGGTCTCTACATTCTCCTCTCTTATCATTATACACCCCACATTTTATTATAGTTTACTTTTAAAATAATAATAATAGTACATTAATATTTCAAACGTTTTAAGACTGCATTTCATGACAACCATTTGCTGGAGACTCGGAACTATACATCTTACACCAATCAATTGGATTTTTTTTGTTTACTTTTAAGAAGTCAAAGTGCAAATATTATTTTTCAGAAATCTTGAATGGGGGATAGGTCAAAGCAGTTTTGATGTGGGTCTGCTGCTCATATCAATGCACTCCTTAACGCTAAGGATTTAACAAATTGTTTACAAACTAGTAAGCTTGTAGCCACAGTTTTGTCAGTGGTTGTTTTATGAATGTTTAAGAGTATAGAGCTACATTCCTCATCTTTAGCAATTTTAAGATGTATGGACTTCAACTTCCAGAATTGTGGGAGTTGAAGTCCTCAAATATTAAAAGTTATTGAGGTTGAGAAACACTGGTATAGAGGCATGGCTAAGGAATTGAAATATCTGGAACCTGAATATAGGTAATGTAGGTGATGACCAGGTTGACACGTCATCAGTCTCGAGTCCCTTTGTGCCCATAAGACATCTAAGTCCAGCCCACCTTGAATTCCATTGACTATTATCTACCATCAGTTTGCTTTGACGGTTAGTAGTTCAGATTCTTGTAGAGAGCATAAGCTTGCAAATAAACATTTCTATTGGTGGCACAGTGGTTAGAATGCAGTATTGGAGGCTAACTCTGCCCACTACCAGGAGTTTGATCCTAACCAGCTCACAGTTGATTCAGCTTTTCATCCTTTTGAGGTTGGTAAAATGAGGACCTAGATCAGGTGCGCAAACTGGCGCCTAGAGGCTGGATGCGTCACGCGGAGGCCACGCCCACCCCGGCTCCGCAAAGGCAAAAAAACATTGTGATACGTCACGTGATGCAATCAAGTTTGATACCCGTGACCTAGTTTGTTGGCAGCAACATGGTGACTCATTAAACTGCTTAGAGAGTGCTGTACAGCACTACAAAGCGATATATAAGTCCTATTGTTATATTCATTACTTCGATCATTGTAGCAACCCCATGGTCACATGAGCAGAATTTGGATGTTTGGCACCTGGCATGTATTTTTGATGATTGCACTGTCCTAGGATCATGTGATCAGTTTTGTGATCTTCTGACGAACAAAGTCAATGGGGAAGCCAGGTTCACTGTACAGCCATGTTACTAACTTAGCAACTGCAGCGATTGACTTAACTGTGGCAGGAAAGGTCATAAAATGGGGCAAAACTCACTTAACAACTGTCTTACTTAGCAACCAAAAGTTTGGGTCAGTTGAAGATTACCTCTTTTGATCAAAGACCGTGTCAATATCAATGTCTCATTTCAATAGGTTAAAATTATAATTAAGGAAACATAAGTTATCATTTCCAAACTGTTGGACACCTGTCTGTCTGTCCCTTTAAAATAAAATAGAGATGGCAGCAAATTATTGAAGATGCTGGACTCAAAATTGCCACAATGGTTCTTGTGATGTGGTTGTGTACATAGAGCTGGGCAAACGGCCTTGCTTTGGAAGTGGTCCTGGCATAGATGTTTTTGTGTGCATGGAAATGCAGATAGCAATAGCACTTAGACTTATATACCACTCCACAGTGCTTTTACAGGCCACTCTAAGAGGTTTAGAGAGTCAGCATATGGGCCCCCAACAATCTGGGTCCTCATTTTACCCATCTTGGAAAGATGGAAGGCTGAGTCAACTTTTGCAGATGATGCAAAGAAGCTGTTGAAATGGCCACATAGTACTTCACGCAGTAAGGTTTATGGGATGGCTCATCATGAAGGCTTTGCCCAATACAGGCAGTCCTCGACTTACAACAGTTCATTTAGTGACTGTTCGAAGTTACAACGACACCGAAAGAAGTGACTTATGACCATTTTTCACATGATGACCGTTGCAGCATCCCCTATGGTCACATGATTTACATTCAGATGCTTGGCAACTGACTCTCATTT
>JANHJO010003823.1:27527-40623 GCA_032468235.1 Pseudoxyrhopus heterurus | reverse complement strand
TCTCTCTTTTCTTCCCTCCCTCCTCTCCCTCTTTACCTCCCTTCCCATTAGGCAGGTAAATGGCTGTTGCCAGGTAGAGAAGGGAGCAAGGGAATATATTAGTGACCAGCACCATGTGAACACAGAGGAACTGGTGGAGACTGTGCCATTTCTCCTTTTATTTTCTCCCTGAAAGATTTCCACAAGCATGCCATCTCCATGAGACTTCACTCAGCTGTGGCCATGTGATTCTCATTTCCAATGTTTCCTGACAGCTTCCCACAAGTTGATGGGGAACAGAAGCAACTGAAATGATTGCTGATGTTCCTTGCCACCTTCCCGCTAGCAAAGTCTCTGCTGAACAGCAGCAGTGCAGCAACACTGAAGCAGCAAAAAAATAAAATAAAATAAAAATAATAAAAATCCCCAAGATTCATTCCCTTGGGATTAGGCTAAAAAGCAGGTCCCACCTTAACCGCAAAAGGCAGTTGGGTGACCTTGAGCCAGTCCCTCTCTCTCTCTCAGCCCAACTAATTTCACAGGGTGGTTGTTGTGGGGAAAACAGGAGGAAGATGGGTTGGATGTGTTTGTTGCCTTGAGTTATTTGTGAAAATAACAAAGGTGAGATATAGCTAAATAAAACAAACAAACAAACAAATGAAATTACTGGGTGCCAGCATTCTGCAGGTTAGCTCATTTTGCATACTTTTGTTGACAAAATTTTGTCCTACGATGCATTGTTTTGGCCAACTAAGGGTTATAAAGTATCAAACAGACAGGAGAGGTTTAGCAGTATATAGATAGATTAATAAATAAATCCTTGATAATTTAAAAAGAAAACTTTGCAAAAACATACATTTCTAATAACTGAATCAAGAATAAATTCAGATTACAGTATAGAATTTAATAACTGCAGTTTTAATACACAGAGAATTGTTCTGTATTTGATTTAATTAAATCCAAAGATCACTAGATTTTAAAATAAGAATTGTCCATTTGAATAGAAAGATATCTCATATCATGGCAATTGATCATCCAATTACTGAAAACAAAGGCTCAAAAAACTTTTGTCACACACAAATATGTAGCTTTGGATCATTTTCCTCTGTAAACCAATGAACAAGCATAATGTTTTTTTACTCATTTGTTTAATTGGGTTCTATTTATCCAGTTTTAGGACTTCCATGGAAAACGGATCAAGCTTTAGATCATTCTTATGCAGAAATATTGAACATTCAAATGGTTCACAAACTTTTAAACACTATTGTAAATATGTATAGCTGGGCTGAGTTGCATTCTAGGGTCTATGGCCACACAAATCTTTAAATAAATATACATCCTTATTGAATATTCTGATTTTTCTTACACATTCATTAAAGATAACAAAAAATACCCTCTTAATGCTAATGTGTGTGTCTGTGTTTTGGAAAATAGCTTTCCTATAAATGCAGCCATTCCTCTCTTCAGTCAGAACATATCTTAGCAAATAACATGCCCAGACACATCCAAAAAGTTGATTCCGCCTTTGACTCACCTTTAGTTAAACAGATAGGAGCAGGAATCCACTGGAGGAAAATATAATTATGTTACTCCAAGTATTCATTGGTCAATTAAATTTGCCTATCAAATAGTTATACCCTGGCCTCAATAGAAATACATTCATTGTGTGTGAAATTTTCTTTGGACCATGAGCAGCTGGCAAGCAGTGAAGGCCTAAGATCTGGCCATGCTGTTAAGTCCTAAATGCCCTCCCTCTGCAAGCTATTTAATTATCCTTAACTGTTAAATATAAGGCAGTCTGTTAGTGGTGAAGGCGTCAAGCTAGATACCAGGAAGTTGTGAGTTCTAGTCCCGCCTTAAGCATGAAACCACCTAGGTGACCTTGGTCCAATCACTCTTTTTCAGCCCTAAGAAGGCAAGACAAACCACTTGTATAAAATTTTACCAAGAAAACTTTAGGAACTTGTTGAGGCAGTTGCCAGACGTCAAAATTGACTCAAAGGCATCAATCAATAGTATGTTTTATTTTAAATACACTATAATATTATTTAACTTTTTTCTGCTAAACATATTTTTTAATCTATTGTTACTTATGAGCTCAGTGCTGTGAATCAAGGATGAAATATACCAGTACTAGCCAACACACTACTTAATATTGCATAATTTCAGAGATTAAGGAGGCCTGTTCCATTGATATCCACATAATTTTAATTTCTTGATTAACCAGACAAAGCCTATTATTATTTATACAAGTGACAGAAGTTATCTCTGGAGTTTACAACAGATACTCTATTTCTCCTCATTGTCACAACTAAACTCAATAGCATATGAGCTCAAGCAAGCTCTGTCCTAAAGAAACTGACAGAGGTGAGAGGATGAATAATGCCCAAGTATGAAAACAAGAATTTTTACTCTTCCCTTGCCAGTTCTTTTATCTTTAGATACTATTCTTTCCCAACTCTTTTTTCATATAGTGAATTATCTCACAAGAAGCATTAATTCAAATTACAAAGTCTCACCAAGATAAAGAATGCTGGGGCGAAATATCTTAATCTATACTGATTAGAAGAAGTACACTGGATCCAATGAAAGGCCTAATCCGGCATTTCACTCATTTCCAAAGCTGAAACACCTGGAAAGCACCCAACAGATTATGAGTATAAAATAACTTAATTTCATACCCATATTACATCTTATGTTAAACATGTTTATGAAGTGGCTCTTATGAAGAACAGCTACTAACATAACTACTTTCCCTAGATTTGTCCACTTTTTCATTAAAATGGCCAAGTAAGCTGCTGTAATTGTAACTTTAGAAATCAAGAAGCAGAATGTAACTACGTATGTACTACCGTAAGTATTTCCCTTTCTGTCTTGAATGTCTCACAGTCCGGTTCTCTACCATTCTAACTCATGAGTGAGTCACTGCAGCCCCTTGATCACTTTAGTTGCTATTCTGTGCATCTTTAAGGTGGATCCATAACTAAACAATATTTGAAGTCTGGGTTATAAACATAAATTTGCTTAAAGAGATTATAACATTAGCAACTCCTCTTTTCTCTTTTTCCCATCTAGCCATGCCGAGTCTATTAGGGAGCTTTCATCTTCCCCAAATATAAACAGTACCTTATCTGCATATCAAACAAGCTCAATTTTTTTCCAATGTCAGGCTCAGGCCTATTTATGTGTGCAGTCTGAAACAAAACCAGGACATTTACAACTAGTATGGTATTCCTTTACCAGAGAGATAAGCAGAACAACTTCCTGTAATAGACGTAAAACAGTACATTTGGGAAAGGTGAATTCTAGTAAGGAACCTTTATTTTTAGATACAACACACCTGAACTGTCACAATGGATGTAGCTGTTAGAAAACAGATTAGTAGAATCTTCTTTCTCTAAGGAATATTCCAGACAAGACTTTTATCAGTTTCATTCTGCACTACAGCGTTCGTAAAATTGTACCTAACAATGCACTTCATACTGCAGTTTTAGTTTCACAAATTTTCAAAAACAGACACAATGCCTAAAATAATTATTATTTACAATACCTAAAATAATAATTATTAATCAACTGTTTATTTCTGCAACAACTCAAATTGATACAACATCTCTTTGGCATGGATTAGTTTCTTTTCTTACTGCTTCTCATTGGCTAATTAGATTAGAGGGAGTTTTCCCCTCGGCCACCCCCAATAAGAAGTAATGGTGGACTAATGCCAAAGAATTTCAATCAAAACCACCAGCACATTATTTACAAGCAAAAGGCAAAACAGAAATTAAAGGCAGCAATTTTTTATGTTCCAAACTTCTACAAAATCAATAGCTTTAATAAACTGCCAAAGAATAATAAATACCCCCTTCACATGAGGTATTAAATTGGCTAATTGCCCATTAATGTTTTCAATGATTTTAAAATACACATACTTATTGCACTATAAAAACACACATAATGTTGTGGAGGGGGGGGGAAATCACCTCTGTAATTAGCAAAAGCAAATTATGCATTAATAACAATAGGAGCAAATGATGGGAATAAATTATTATAGGAATCCCCTGAAAGATTTTGCAAAGCTTAAAAGAGAAGAAAGCACAGAAAGAATGAAGTTCTCAAGTCAAGGAAACAGTGGGATAGATATCCATGGGAAGGCGGGCAAATGACAAAAGCAGTGTTAAGCTATAAGCCCTGCCCCTTTTGTACACATTTCGTTCTGTTGCACCCACATTCAAAAGGGGTTTAGATAGCATTACAAAACTACTTTATTTTGACAAAAGCACCGGATCCTGCAGTGTGCTTCTGATAACATAAAAATCGTCAAGGTTATAGCCACAAATTATTAAAGACATAATTTCTGGCTATAACCTTGAAGATTTTTGAGTTATCATAAGTTAAAAACATGAAAAATACTACTTTTTATATCAGCTATATTTATATTTAAAGATAAATAGCCTTAGCTCTGTGGTTAACATGCAGGGTCTGACACATGGTCAAACTTTATTTAGGGCTTGATAACTAGACATTTTGTTCAATTGCTAGAAACAAAAACTGGGGATCTTGACAAATTATTATATCATGACTTCCTGAGAAACCCATAACATTTGACTTGTATACCAATATCACAATATAAATTACATTCACATGGTGCCCATATAGTACTCTTTTGTAGACACCTATTCTGATTTATCCACCAACAGGAACAAAATGGAAATAACATGGTTGCTATTACAACGCCCTTACTGACAACATACCGTACATAGTAAATAATATTTAGTGAAAATAAGCGAATACTTAAAGCAAGATAAAAAATATAGATCTAAAGCAGAAGTCAGTTTTTGGCAGGCAGAGTGCTACGGGGGGCCGGGGAAGCCAAAAACGGGCTGCGCAGAGAGTCTCCGCGCACCCCCTTTTGGCTGTCAGGTTGCTGCAGGAGGCATCCATTCCATCTCTCCTCCCCCAATCCCTCTCCCTACCAGCCCGCAGAGGAGAACTACAATACTGATCCGGCCCTTGAAGAAATCCAGTTTGACACCTCTGGGCTATTGGAAACCAAATTCCATGTATCTACTGGTAGCTGGAAATTTCTACAAGCACTTCCAAATTTCTGAACTGCTTTAATTTACAGCAGTAGATTAGGAAGAAGCAAGAATGGGTGACTTAGAATTTGTGCACTGGTTTACCGAATTAAGATGTAACAAACAATCTACCACTACACACGAACATACCTGAACAAAATGCCAAATAAAAACTGTATCACATTCAAGGCTTTTGATTGGCACCCTTTTTTGTAGCATGATGCAGAAGTGGTTGATGTATTCCCCTTCAGGCCTGTATAGTTTTACAGAGTTTCTGCTTATACTGATTCCAGTGAAAAGTACCACATCCTTAGCATAAAGCCATCCCCAAAAGGCATCAGTAATAGCAGTAAACAACTAATCAATGTAGACAAAGGTCCCTCTTAATATAAATGCTTACCTCAAATCTGATGTTGTTAGCTTTCTGGAAATTTTAGTTGGCTCAAAGGTGCTAAAATTATTCTGTAAAAAATCTCTATTCTGTTTAAGAATCAGAACTCCCCAGGGAGGAAACATTATTTGTTTACATGAGTTTACATTCTCTGTATATATAATTTTCACTCAACAATAATCAGAATGCAACAAAGAAGTACTGGTACCTATATGCAGGGCAAGCAGCATGCTACTGATAGAGAGAGACACCCCTATGTAAACATGTTTCCATATTGAATTAGCATCCTCATTGGGCTATGCTGAAAAAGCACTGCAGTGTTTTTGCAGCTTCAGGGATACCGTATCAAGATCAGATGCTATGCAAACAATGCAGAATAAGCATACCACGGTATACTTTAAAAGATTTAATTGTGTAAGGTGCGTTATAACATTATAACATTATATATAACATTATAGAAATTGTATTTTTTTAATCAGCCAAATGTGCTGGTATATTCGCAATATAGGATTTATTGAAAATGATATAAAAAGGAATGTTTTTCATGGTTCTCCAAATTTAATATGATTTCAATTAATTGCTTATGTGAGATTCCAATAAATGAAACTGGGTCAATCAAATCTGACACTGAAAATTTATATTTATATATTGCAGAGCTATAGATCAAAACAACAAGACTATAACAAGAAAACATCAACAAAACAAGATTAAGAATATAACGAGAAAAGCCCTGAAAGCTGATGATTGGGGAAAACATATAAAAATGGTAAATTAAAAAACAATAGGATAAGTAGAAATATGAAGGGCAAGGGCAAGAACAAGCTTAATACATAGATTGCTTACTCAAGAAAATTGTATAAATTTGCTATTAAATAAGCAACATTTCTTCTCCAAAATTGTACATAGAGATTTTCATGAACGTTTACAAAGATAATGTTCCTACCATGGACCAGGCTTGGACAGTTTTTTCATCATCAGCAGCAAAAGCAACAGCAGCAATAATGTATAGATCGCTATTCTCCTTAAAGACCACTGTACAGAAATACAGCAACATGCCTTAATGATTTGTACAGAATTACCCGTTTTCTCTGTATCCTTACTTGCATATCAATATTATTTGAATATCAGCAGGCCTTTAGTTTTAATGATTTCTCTATAGTCCAGTATTACTAAAATGTATTATACAAGCAATACATGTAATCTTTGCTCAATTATTAATTTTGTGCAGCAAACATTTTATAGCATAAAATCATATAATATAGGACACTTAAAACAGTCATCTCCTTAATTTTCTTCATTCAACATCCAAAAATTATTTCCACTTGGCCAACTATACCTTTGATTCGTGGTATCTAAATGAGAGGGTCAGTTTGGAGTAGTGCTCAAGGCATCAAGCTAGAAACTGGGAGACTATGAGTTCTAGTCCTGCCTTGTATACAAAGCTAGCTGGATGACTCTGGACTAGTCCCTTTCTCTCAGCCCTAGGAAGGAGGCAATGACAAACCACTTCTGAAAAACCTTGCCAAGAAAACTGCAAGGACTTGTCCAGGCAGTCTCTGAGAATCAGACATGATTGAACAGAAGGGGGGGAAAATGAACGGCAGATCTAATGTTAACACAAACTAGATGGCAAAAAAGTACAAAAAGAGTTACTATAAAAGAGTTATGATAGATATGGGAAGAGTACCCTCGCCACCAACCCCCCCCTCCAAAAAATCCATTAGTTCAATCCCTTGAACTAATTAAGTAACTACTTAGAATCCAGCCTGTCATGACAAATATATTATCAGGGTAAAATAATTCACAAAATGTCCCCTTCTGAAATAATTAACTTTGTATTCACCTCAGAAAATTACAGCTTTGCAGAAATGAGACTGCTATTTGAGTTTTGAAAAATGATTCATACATGTATCCCAAAAGGAAATTCAGGCACAGTAACAATGAATTCTGTATGTTTTATTAATTCTTTTTTTAACTTCAACAGCTTCTTTTGTTTCACAAAGTTCACTTATGATTGTCATTTTATGAGGATAGAAGACAATAGTTCAACAGCCAGTGAGCAGAAAACAACCTGGAGAGTTAAGAAAACAACTAAAGGGGGGGGGGGGAAGAAAAAGAGGAAATGTGCCATTTACGTCTCAAATACAACTTCAGGTTTTGTTTTTAGCATAAACAGGAACTTCGTAAAGTACTTACATATGCACTGAAACAGGCTGCAGACCACATAGAAAGCTCAAAAAAAAAGTCTTCATTATTTTCTAAGCTCCTCAACCATATAGACCCATTTTAAAACTCATTTTCCTTTCAAAGAGATGCTGTCCTGCCAATCAGCAGTATATGCAAGATAAATAATTTCTAGTAGTTATGGATAAGCTTTAATCGAGTTCTATTTTGAGACCCTTGACCTGGATGCAAGTAACATACATTTAAAATTAAAGAATGCTTAGTCCAAATTTTTAAGGCTTTTGAATCCCAGAAGAAAATAGAATTCCTAGTCATTTCTCACAAAAATAAACTCCTCTTTAGCCTTACCAACTTTCCTAATTTCAGAGTGTAGTTTTGGAGTTACTTGCTTATATGTGCATTTAAGCATGTGTGAACCATTATATGGCAGGAGTGGGCAATTAATTTTCCCAAAGAGCCATATGAAAAACTGGGACTGTTGGGAAGGGCCACTGCTGCCCTGTCCCTTGCACCCTGCCACTCCCTCCAACACCACTGCCCGCTGGCGCTGATGCCCTACCCCCTACTGGCTGTACCAACACTGTGGGCCGGACAAGGGCAGGTGACGGTGTGAATGTAACCCTCATTCCGTAAAATGCCAGCGTCTGATATATCGTATCAAGAACAAATGGTGCATCATGTCACTCTCATACTTCAGTGTGTGTATGAAAGGCTTTCTGGTTTATCTTTAAACTTTGTATATTTGAACAATACAATTAATCACTTCAAAAACAGTTTTGGACTATCTTTAAAATGGTAAAACTGGTTATACTATTCACATTTTTATCTTATCTACCAAATTCTGATTGGTCCACCCACTATGATGTTCACTGACAAGCAATATTGCTGATGTAGTAAGGGAATTCCCTATATATTCTAATATGAGTTGTGATATCACTGCACCAAGTGGTAAGATACATATAACATTTTCTGAATTAATATATGCAGGGGGAATAAAACAAACTGTAGCAATTATCCAGGCAGACAAAAGCCCTATCATGCTAGAATCTCTTAATTGCATAAAGCATATTTGTAGTTCTCATTCAACAGCAGAGCTTCCCACAAAATAATTTTTTTAAAAAAATTCTACCCAAATGGAAGAAATTAAAACCTGGATGCAGGCAGGATTAAAATGGATCCTCATTTTTTTTTTAACATGGAACCTACTGGGTACCACTTACAAATCACAGATTCCATCCTTCTGCACAAAATGATATTTGTACCCATTATGCAAAAAGGTGGATTCTTATGTTTTTATGTTGAATCCATGTGAACCTGCAGATTATATCCATCACTGGTGTAGAAAGTTGTATACAAGTGGAATGAATGGGAGGAATGGAAAGAATGTGACCTGGTTCTCTCAGTGACTGTTACATTCTCAACCATCATATTCTGCCTAAGCATTTCTCTAAATTATGATGTAGAAGTGATGGGTCAAGAGTCTTCTTGATGTAGAAGTGATGGGTCAAGAGTCTTCTTTAAAAAATGGATTCAGAAAAAAGCTTAATTAGTCAAGCAATACTTCCAAGAAGACTTCAGGCTGGCAATTATAAACTATTAACAAATAGGAAAAAAAAACCTAAATCTCGAGGGACATCTGACCAAATGATGGGGGGGGAAACACATTTGTTACTGTACTTCTAAACTAAACCTCAAAACTGGACTGAAGCTATTTCTTTAGAGACTAAGCACCCAAAATTAAAAGATTGATGATTATAATGATTCTGTCTGTGCAGGAAAAAAATCTATGATTGTTGGTGATTTTAGGTGCGTTCCATATAAAATGGTGATGCTCTATGACGATCACTGCATTGGATCTATTTTTGCAACACGCAGTGACAAAAATGGACAGATACAGAATGAGACTAGTGTTCTGATAATTGTTTCAGAAGGATTCTAAACAAAACCTTGGGGATTCACAGGAATCTCTGGTTCTGATCTGTTTTTTGGCCTTTTTATATATGCCAGCAAATGTTATTGTAGTGAACATTATACTGAACAGATAACTATGACCTCTATTTTAATAGAAGTTTTCATGCAAAAATCAGGGGCATATGCACCTTGAATCCACCTTATTGTGCCACAGTAGCATCAAAAAACACCAGACCCATGACAGTCAGTGCAGATAGAAGTAAACTGTGATTTAACTATGGCCTCCAAAGCATCCTACATAAAAATTCATAAGAATGTGTATGAATCTAAATTTCACCAAACTGCTCCCCAAAATCCCATTTATAGCAAGAGCAAAGTATTTGTTTAGTAACATTCTACCCATGACTGTAGATTCGAGTTACAATGCAGGTCGAAAGTCACAATGAAGTCACAGGCTGAGGGAAGAGGGAAATGTAAAAAAAAAGAAAAAGGAAATCTCATCTATGCAGCCACAGAAAGAAAAAAAAGAGAGGAAATTGCGTCTTTGTGGAAGAGAAGGAAAAAATAAACTGAAACATTTGTGTGGGGGTGTGCAGAAGTGTGCGTATGCACAGGCGGCTGTGTTTATTTTAGTCAACCTTAAAATAAAAATAAAAAACCCAAAATGACCTAATCTGTTTTATCCAGCTTTCATGCAGACACTCAGTAGGAAGATCCACGCTAACCCTAAAGGAAAATGTAAACGCCACCACCAGGGAACAGCCTAGAGAGCGCACGTTGAGGGGGGACAAGAGGCAGGAGCCTTTTCTTCTTATTTCCCCCATTTGTCCGTCTCGGGGGCCCCCCAACCAGCCAAGAAAATCAATCAATTCAACCGGGAAGCCCAGGGGAGAAATATGTTCCCTATTCTCCACCGTCGGAGAAATGGAAAGCTGCCAGTAATCTGGTTTCCGCCCTAGAGAAGAGGGGAAAGGGGGGGGGGGCTCACCTTCCGAAAGCTCCAGCTCCAGCTCCGCAAGCTGCTCACGGACCTCTCGGGGCAAACCGACCGGAGGAGAAACGGCGCCGTTACCGCCCGGCGGCTCAGCCATGATGGGAAACGAAAAGTGCCCGACTTCGGCGACTTCTCCTCCTTCCCCTTCTCAGCGCCGGCAGGTCCGGGTCTTGCCGTGCCCAACAGAGGCGGC
This sequence comes from Pseudoxyrhopus heterurus, assembly GCA_032468235.1. Lineage (NCBI taxonomy): Eukaryota > Metazoa > Chordata > Lepidosauria > Squamata > Pseudoxyrhopus > Pseudoxyrhopus heterurus. The sequence goes on along the minus strand of JANHJO010003823.1, from coordinate 29,899 downwards.
AATGAGACCCACCGCCGTGGCCATAATCCGAGCCGCTCCTTCAGCCTCGCCGCCGCCACCCTCCTCCTCCTCCTCCTCTCAGCCGCGTTGAAGGAGCCCGGCTAAGTCACATGAGAGAGGCGGGCAGGCCCAGCCCAAGCGCCAGCCTTCCTCCCCCGCTCCACGAGAAGAAGGGAGAAGCGCCGCCCCGGGTAGGGCAGGCCCAGCGCTAGGAAAGGCCCGTTCTGGGCCGCTGGCGTCCTCTACCGGCCTCCTCCCACAAAGCTCCCTGCCCTTTCGGACTGCCGCCGGCCATAGGAGGCCAGGCGAGGCGGTGGCATGTGGAGTGGCTCCCGGTTCCCTCCAGGCACAATTGCGTTTCACTCGAGGCTTCCAAATTCTGCACAAGGACCTTCGACGACCCCACCACGCTTTTCTCTGACGGATGTCGCGATTTACCCCCAATTTCTGGATTAGCGGAACCCGGTCGGCTGGAAAAGTGATCAGTTTACTTAGGCTAAGGGCCGCAGTGCTTCATGCAAATGCAGCCAAAGACAAAGCCGGAATGCATAAAACTGCAGCAAGCGATGGTTTATTTTAAGTTACCTTTAAGTATGGTATGCTATAGCTTTAGTACAGGTAGTCCTTAACTTACGACCACAACCGAGCCCCAAATTTCTGTTGAGTTTTGCCCCATTTTAGGACCTTTCTTGCCACGGTTGTTAAGTGTATCACTGCACTTGATAGGTTATAACCTGGTTGTTAAATGAATCTGGCTTCCCCCGTTGAGTTTGCTTGTCAGAAGGTCGCAAAAGGGGATCACTTGACCGTGGGACACTGCCAAGCATCTGAATTTTGATCACATGATCATGGGGATGCTGCAAAGGTCATAACTCTGAAAAACGGTCATAAGTCACTTTTTTCACTGCCATTATAACTTTGGTCACTAAATGAACTGTTGTAAGTCGAGGATTACCTGTATAGGTATAGTGGCTAAGTCAAAATTGCAGAAACCCTTTTAGGTGTTTGTGTTTAATTGTGAACAAATGGTAAGTGCTTGCCTCCAACAGTTCAGGATTGTTTGGTAGTTTTTGCCCTTTAAGGGAGAATGTGTTTCTTTTGTGGTTATTACGCATGTATGCATACTTAAGTGCACCCCAAGAAACTGGGTTGGCACTTAATATACTCTCTCAATTCTCAAGAACCACTTTAAATTCAGCCATCAACCCACCTTCACAGTATAAGGAACCACAACTGTGGCATCCTCAATAAATGCCATTTAAACCCACCTAGTTTCAGTTTAAATTCCTCTAGCAAAGGAGAGGCCACCCTTCCAGAAGTTGTCTCTTGCATTGCTAAATAGCTCCTGACATGAACTTTTTCTTGATATCTAACTGAATTTTGTCCCTTCTACAAAACATCTCTTCAGCTAGAGCCATGGAATTTCCCATCATTCTCTTTTCCAAGCTAAAAATACCCAATGCTTCCAGACTGATCAATGAAGGCAGTGAAGATTTCATTCTGTTCTATATTGTATTCCCAATAGCAAACTTTCTTTTTTCTTCCCGGCCTTTTATCATTTTGGTTGCTTTTGCCAATATCTATCCGAAAATGTGGTGCTCAAAAATGAATGAAATATTTTTGGATCTGACAAATGCATAGTGGAACGATTACTTTTCTTAATTGTGATACTACATTTTGGTTGATACATTTGGAGGTTTTAGCTGCATCATATTTTGAAGTATGTTGATTCAAGAAAAAGACCCAGATCTTTTTCACAAGCCTTGCTTCCTAATAGAATTAGTCCCACTACCCCAATTTTATATTCATGCCTTTTTGTCTGGTCCTGCAAACATGGTACCAGGAACGCCTTAACAGTCCCTTTACTTAAGACAGGTTGTCAGTCCTTTTGTCTATCAATTGCTCTGCTTAAAATATTAGTATTCATATCTAAGGACTCTTTGGCAGGAGAAAAATAAAAAAAAGTAGGAGTATCTCTTAATAGCAATAGCACTCAGACTTAGGTACCGCTTCATAGAGTTTTACAGCACTCTGAACAGTTTACAAATGTTGGCATATTGCCCCCAACTATCTGGGTACTCATTTTACCGACCTTGGAAGGATGGATGGCTGAGCCGGTCAGGATTAAACTCCAGACTATGGGCAGAATTAGCCAGTAATAGTGCATTCAAACTACTGTGCCACCATGGTTCATAAACATTAAACACATACGAGGCTAAAGATGTCCAAGAAAATGGGCAGTTTCATCCAAAGTATATACTGTTTTTATGTGAAATGGAAAGACATAGAATGCACTACTTAGTAATTAGTACTTAGCTGCCAGCTGCCTGCAATTTGGCAGTTCAAATCTCACCAGGCTCAAGGTTGACTCA
>JANHJO010003823.1:13448-27427 GCA_032468235.1 Pseudoxyrhopus heterurus | reverse complement strand
GACTCAGCCTTCCATCCTTCCGAGGTAGGTAAAATGAGGACCCAGATTGTTGGGGGCAATATGCTGACTCTGTAAATCACTTAGGGAAGGCTGTAAAGCCCTGATAAGCGGTATATAAAAAATCTCTGTGTTATTGCTATGGTTGTTGTAAGCCGCAAAGTCCTTCGGGAGTTGGGCGGCCTAAAAATTCAATAAATAAATAAATAAATAAAAGGAGTCAAGTGTCTTCTCCTAAACCATCCTTAGTGGCTCCACATATAGTAGGGCCACCATGTGTTAAAGAACTATACATTGTTAAAAAATATGTGCAATCTGTAGCAAAAATCGCTGGGATATAACCCAATATGGCTGCTCCCAATTAAGTCAGGCAAGTCCTTGCTCTTTTCCCTTTGGTGATGGACCACAGGAATACATCAACAGAACTAATTGAAGACTTTATTGTCTTAATTGTGATCATCTTCATCACCATCTTTATTATGGTCAGTCCAAAAATAAGAACATTTAGAAAGCAAGCATCATGACAAAAAATGTAAGAGCGCAAGTCAAATAAAGCTCTGGGCCTGATTAACACATCACTAAAGCACTTCCGAAGGATTATTTAATGAATTCTATAAGCATCATAACTGGCCACCAAAAATATAATAGCAGAATCTAAATTTATCTAAGGGAAATAAATGCAAAATAGGGCAGATCTGCGTAGTTTTTTAGTTACTACAAAGAGATTCTCAGTCTCCCCTTGCTTTTGTTATTTTATTTAATTAAAGGTTTAGTCATCAACTCTGAGCAGCTGCTTTCCATATGAAAACGTGGCTAAATAATCAATAAACTATAGTATAGGTAATAAAACAGTCCTATGCCTTTTGTAAAACATTCAGGGCCAGAGCAAATGAATTTGCAAAGCACAACTTCATAGCTAATTGAAACTATTTATTGAATTAATGCAATTTCCTGATTTCATACAACTCAGAGCTTCAAACTAGCTAACTTTATTCTAGATTATGCAAGCTCAGCCATTATGCAAATCAGGCTGTTTTGTTCAACAAGCCTCAGCTTTACAATATCCAAATCAAAGTATGTTTGTTCTCTGCTGAATAGCTTATTCATTACCAAGGACAATAAAGCGTATTAAGACTATAGAGGTTGGATAGGAAGAATTTGAAGAAAATCTTGTCTTTAGACCTTTATTGCTCTTTTGTGCCTTGTCCCAATTTATCTATAAACTGGACTATTTCTCACAAACAACTCTCCCCTTTACTTTCAGATCCATACAATGTCTCAGCTTTTTGTTTGCCCATATGATTATTGTTATAGGGAAAATTAAAGAAGTTAAGGATTCTATCTAAATGCATTCTTAATTCCTAAACCAGGTTCTCGGCCTTATTCTCAACACCACCTACCCAATTTTATCTGAATTTAGAAGCTGAAGGTCAGGCCTCTTTAGTCCTTGGATGAGAAACCACCTGGGAATTCCAAGCCTGAAAGGGGGGGGGAATTAAATACAACCTCGAAGCCAATAGCAAGCTGAATTGTTGCAAAGAAATAGTAGTGATCAGACATATTTTTTTCTGCACTTGGTCAATCACCCTTGATTTTGTTCTAAGTAATAAATCTGAAAATAAGAGTTCTGGGAATTGTATCTCATGAAGAAAAATAAAAACAAAGAAATGCCTGTCACACAGATCATACAGTATATTAATGGAAATGAATCATTATCATCTGAATGGAACTTAGATTTTCTCCTTGCATCAGAGTAACAGAATGGGCATTTTTAGCCCATCATCTACCTCTGGGGTCAGCATCACAAAGGAATAAATGTGCCCTGGGGCATCTCTTCCCAACACCCATTCTTTTTTTTAAATTATTTCTTTCCAGAGAAGGTGGGATCCAATTTCTACTTCTGGCCCCAAGCGGAATCTGGGAACAATATATTGGAGAGAAAAATAGCAAAAATGGATCTTTACCACCAGTTAGGATGGCAGGCTAATGTAAGCAAAGCTAAAGAAGGCATTTAAAACTCGCACATTTATATAGAAAAAAATATCTAATGGGTTCCATAACATTAATTCCTAGAGACCACAGACCTTTTAAATGGAATATGACTTAAATCTACAGACTGGCTTTTCAAAAGGTTAACTTGCTTTCGCTTATTTAACTCACATATGGAAATAAAAGAAATGATCTATCTCATTTTCATTGATAAATATAATGGATTTCTTTCACTAATCAATGCGTTTCCTCACCTCTCAGTTTTGATCCTGTTAGATTTGAACATATTTCCTCTTACTATTTCTTTATTACACCAAATAATATTCAGACAAAGTTTTTTTTTAAGGTGGCTTTTATTATTTCCTTCTAACTGTTATTTCAATTTCCCATAGCACCTTGGCAATGTCAAAAACAAATACAAATACATGTATAATCTTAACAATTAAGCATGAACCTACTTTACACAATTTCTTGGATTAGACAGCTTTGACAACAGGAATAAACCAAACTGATAAGAAATAGATAAGCCAAATAATTGAGATATATATGAAGCCATCACTCTGATAAGTCAGACTAGATGTGTCACAGAAGTCAAACTTTTGGGGGGAAAGATATAGCTGAGTAGTTTGGTTTATTAAAACAGAAGCCATTTGCACACCAACACTTACATTTGAAATTTCTTTGAGGGAAATTTTATCCATAACTGATTTTTTTTTTTAAAAAAGTCATTAAATAAAAGTGTTGAAGTTGTTAACAGGTTAGTTCAGAGGCTGATTAGTTCCTATGCTAAATCTTAAATCTATATTAATACACTCATTCCCATCTCTTCAAAAGAGTCCAGGGCTGAAGATGCAAATAACCTTCATCCAAAGAACCAAAAAAAAAAGGGGGGGGAATCAGAGGTACCATCCTAAAGGAAGCCAATGCTATATAATAGATTCTCTCTCACATACACACAAGAGCATGATAGACCATTACAGACTGATGGTGATCTTATGTTTCAGAAGAAAATATCAAAAGTTAAAAGAAAAACCTATTGCATATTTCTTGTAATCAACAGTTTACAAAAGTTTAAGCAATCCCCGCCCCGAAGTGCATTTCTGTTGCATTTTATCAGTATACAATGTTGCATTTTATAAATTTAAAATAATCTGTACACATGTAGCAGGAATTTTTACCCAAGTGAATGTTCACTCGATGACAATAAAAATAGTGGATATATTCAGACATTTAGCTGATACTGACGAAGTAATAAGGCCATAGCTATTTAAATTATAGTAAAGCATTGCTTAAGTCACTTAATTGCTACTGATTTGCCCATATCTTCAGGTCAATAAGAAGAGATTGAGTTTAATCTGTTAAAACAGCATCACAACTTTCCAAACTACCGTACTTTGGAAAAAAAGAGAAAACAAATAGAAATACAAATTTAACCCACAGAGAATCTTCTCCTTTTCCCTTCTAGAGAATACCATGGCTCAGAATTATTGACTAAAATTAAAGATACAGAATGTGTAAAAAAAACCTCAAAATTTCCTGCTAATGAAGATCTCCTTTCACAGGAAAGTTCAGGAAACAAGGTAATTGTGATCTTTATCATCTTGCATATTATTATATTTCATCAAAGGTTTAAGGGTAAAAGGCATGTACGTCCAATGATGACCTATTAAAAGGGAAATACAACTGTTCTCTTGATAGTTTTGGCACTGATGCTCTATGAAATGCAAACATCAGCTTCATCTCTGTTGCTCCAATATTTACAATGAAAATGCTCTTTTTATTATATTTACCAGTATAAATCATACCGGCAATGTCATTTACATTCAACCATTGCTGAGACAGAGGATAATGATTTACAAGTTGGTCAATATATCAACTTTCAGTTTTAACAATGTTGATTTGCTCATTTACATTTAATGCACAGCTATGCAGAAAAAAACACTACCAATATTGCACATCCTTACCGCAAGATAGTAAAATTGCCCAGACACTGAATCTAAAAACTTATTGTCTCATTTCTAAAGTAATATGGGAAGACTGATGAAAATCCAATTCACTCTCTGAGAATAATGATTAGCCCAAATATCTTTGTCACTCAAAAGTAATTGCAAGTTAACAGCATATAGCATATGGTTCTTTTTTTATTTCCTCATTCCTTTTATCTAAATTTACAGATTTAGGTATTTATGATAACAAAATAGAAGGGGATATTGGAGGAGATGTTAACTGAGGAAACCCTTATTAAACACTTCAGTTTTAGTAAATCCCTCCAAGGTATTAATCTGACATTGGAAAAGCTGCTTTTACACACTTTACACATACATTGCACAAGAGCCACTTGTGTGGGGAAAGCACACATGCGCAGACATAAGCTTCAGGGTGTACAACACATCCTTTCCCACAATCAATTTTTTCCCTCACAAGAAAATGTCTGTGAGCTGTGTTTGCTTCAATATCCAGTAAAGAAAAGTTACATTTAGTTAATCTGTCTTTGAATACTCGATTCAATTCAAGCATGAACATATAAACAGAGTTAGATTTCACATCCTTGCATTGCCAAGTAACTTTTAAAGTAGCATCTTCCCACAGAATTGCATTCTTCTTGAAGAGGAAGCATTTTTAAATAACTCCTAGCAACTGTTAATTCAAATCCATCTTTAGTTTGCAATGACACAGTGCTTTATCTATCCTAAAAACAACTACAGTATAGCAGTTCAACCTTTTTTCCATTCCAAGTGCAATAATCAGAATTATGGGTTTTTTAAAATGAAGTATTTATACATTTTTCAGAATTCCTTAACATTTTAAGTACTTCACCTTTTGTGTCATATTCAGCAAAAATAGCATTATGAGTAAACCAAAGTGGGTTTGTACTTAAGAGACGTGATCAATTATTTGTTTTAATGTAAAGTCTGCCAAGGCCAGCAGTTATTTCAAAATGAGAAATGATTAATAACATGCATAGAAAAATAATATCAACTGCCTTAAGTACATTTACACTTCTCAATCAAATAAAAAAATGATTGCCAAGCTGAATAAGTTAGAGAAATGACAAATCTGAATGGATGAATGAATATATATATATATATATATATATATATATATATATATTTGTGTGTGTGTGTCTCACACTTATACACACATACATATACTTATAAAAATAGATATGAGTGTTCTCAAAGCCATTGATAGAGAATGCCTACAGAATAAGAAACTGCCAAAAAAAAATTGGCTAAGTAAAATCAGAAGATTACCATTTTCACAGTTAATTAATCATCTGCCACTGACATTTTAAAGTTATCACTAACACATAAACGAAAAATGCATGGTGGTATCTCATAACTGAATTTTCCAGTGTTTACAACTAATGTCTTTAAATTTATATATTTGCTACCAACTAAAGAATCCAATATACTTTCCCCTAACACTTTAATACAGAACTTTGAAGTCTAGCATGCTGATTTTGCAAGATTAATGTTTTGTAATCGTCTAGTTCTTTTCTTCAATTCTATAATCATCAGCTTGTAAACCACACTGCTTGTTGCACAGTTATTCTAATTACCATAAATCTATCCTAATATTCTTGCCAATATTCTCCAAAGTAAGTTAATTTTCAGTTATCAGGTCTATCAAACAGAGAAACTTAACAATCTTTGTTTTGTTTCCCCATTAATTAAAGCCTGATTTCTGGTATAGTTTTGAAACTCCTTCAAGTAGAAAAAGTGTTTTCAGTATATCAAAGTACGGTCCTAGGGTGGCCACTCTATTTGTTAAAGTGAAGTCAGACCCCCAAAATTATCTTACCTTCTAGAGAATTGACAATATTGAAAAGTTGAAAATCTCAATTCAATGCACCAAGGTAATGTTTACTATGAAGTTTCACATTCCCTATTTTTAGTTCTGCATTAGTATCAGAATAATTACATTCCCTCTAGATGTGCTTAATTCTGTAATAAAGGATCAGAGAAAATATTAAAGCAGTGGAAAAATAAAACAATGCTATCCCTAATTAGAGAAAATGCTGGAACAAATTAAAATCTTACCCACTATTTCTTGTTTACTAATCTTGCTGTCTGCATACTCCAGAGTAAAATCATAGTTTTAAAAGCTGACCAAAATTAGCAAAGTCAAAGACTATATTTCCAAAACACAAAATCCTACAGTAGTACAATCAATTATCATCAGTGACTAAATCATGACGTAACAGGTAATATGGCTACACTCATTCATACTGACCAAGCATGTCAGTTTTGGGGCTGAATTGTAATGCAAGGCCATTAATGGCATACATGTCATCTTACAAGCCATACCTTAAATAGATTTTTAGAAGTAATTTATAACTTTTACAGGTTTTTTTTTCCAAAAAAAAATATTTGCCCCTCTTCAAGTAAGAAACATGCTAATATGTGTATTTGTTCCTCATCTTTAATAAGCTAGTTCTTAATGCAAAAATCTAATTCAAACAGGAAATTAAAAACAGAAAGTTACAAAAATTATAATCTTTATCATATTTATATTGATTCTATTTCTCCAGCATTTTGTATCACTTCGAGATGAATATTGGGATCCCTTTAAGCTCTCTCACATTGCAAACCCTGTGCTCTTCAATTTACTGTCCACTTTTCCTATATTTATATTTCTCTGAGCTGGCCAGTTTCTCCTCTACTGCTCTTTAGTTCACAGTTCTGATTAAATAAAAAGTTTGATCAATTTTCCTTTGGTGATCGCGGTGGCATATACTGTTCCTTGCCAACTCGCCGAGGCGCTCCCTGAGGAGAAGACCTACGTCCACATTGGCGCCTCTGTTCCCTGATTTTTCCTGCAGCTCCTTTGGGAGGCCCATTGCCTCTGAAAACAGCCAAGTCATTCATCCGTCCTTCAGACTTTTCATGTGCCTTCTCTCCAGCCTTCTCATGGGTGCCATTTTCTTCTGTTTTGGCAGGGGAGGTTACATTAGAACGCAGCTCCCTAAGTGGCTGAGCAGGAACAGAAGGTACTTCTTTTGGGGGCTTCTGACAGACCTCAGCATAACTGAGCTTCCGAGGTTCCTTATCAAAAGAAAAACGCTTTAGTATGCTTCTAATATAACAAGATCAAGGGGCATATGCTAGTGACAATTTAAAATTAAAGCTATATTAAAACTATTGTACATAGTTACTCCTTAATTTACAACTAGTTGCTTAGCAACTGTTTGAAGTTATGGCAGATCCTGGAAAAGCTACTTACAACCTAGTTTTAAAGTTATAATTCCAGCAGCAACCCCGCGGTCATGGGAACAACATCCAGGCGGATTCTTCTTCTGGAAGAAGCTGCTGCACCATGGAGCCTTCCTACATAGTCCAGAGATCACGTTGGGAAAGGAAAGCAGGCTGCTCTGCCTCTCAGCATACCTGCAGGGCTTCATGGCACTATCCTTTTCAGAGTCTCCATGTTGCAACCATTCTAAAAATGGTGCTACCTTTCAGGAGGAAGCCACGCAGCCTAGGGATGCTGAGGGGGTGGAGTAGCCTACTCTCCTTTTCCAATGTGAGCTCAGGAGCTCTTTAGATGGCAAATAAACAATTGGTGATGGGGGTTGGGGAGGAGGGTGTGTGGGACCCAGTGAGGTGGGAAGCAGTCCCAAACCCTGGAGTAGGAAAGTAGGTCCAGGGCCTCAACAGATGGGTAGAGGAGCACAGGGTGCCTTGGGCTGGGGTAGGACCTTGAAAAGCTTAGGGCAGGCGGTCCTAGGATGGGCTTTCAAGGGCTTAGCCCACCCCTAAGCCACCGCCTCCCATTCTCTACTAAATGTTTGTGTTCGGGAGAACAGGGATGGTGATTGTTAAGCCAGAAAATCATGCAGGCACCTTGCTTAACAACCATCAGGACTTGCTACTATAATGGACAGACTCCATTACAGTCATAAATCACCTATATTTTTTGTTCTACCATTTTCATCCAAATGAGTCTGACATTTTTATTTCAGGTTTTTTTAAAAGGTTGAATTCTGTATCGCTATTATATCTGGAAGATGGGTTATTAAAACTATCCAAAATGATTGAAAGCAGTACCTTACCTGTATCACTACAGCAGGCATTGGGTTTGCATTGGTTGTGGATGAAGTGGTATTTGTCCTGGGTGATTTTACAGTACTGGGGGGGCATACAGATGAAGGTGGGGAAGTCTGACTTGAAGCCTCCTTGTGCACATGAACCTCTTCTAGCTTTTTCTCTTGCTGAGTGGCACTAGAAAAAGCATAACAGAATTGTGTGACTTCTTGCATATTCAAAGACATTTTAAAAACAAAATAACAAAAATGAATTGCTTTGAAGCACACAGACATTTTCAAACACATTAATTTTCTGCTTTGGAAATAAAGGCAACAATGACTTTTGTTTCATGCTTTCAATGTTGGTTGATTAAGATAGCTACCTAAATTAAAATTTTCAAAAGGAATCAAACTTGTATAGTATTTTCTGTCTGGGATTTATGTTAGGAGCAAAAAAAACTATTACCAATTTTACTGGTGTTAGAACTAAAACACACAAAAATGTATTTGTGCTTCTCTTGCCATACAAAGTAATTACTGGTAATACTTGTAATTGGAAGATCAATCTTCATACCTTAATCCAGGAACATCAATCCCATAGGGAGAACTGGCATTTGTGACAGGCTGAACAACACTTTGGCCCTGCTCTTCCTGAGTGGATGTTAGACAACTAACTGTCAAATCTTTGTTTTCCTAAATAGAGCAAAAGGGAAGAAAGAATGTTTGCAAAAGTACAGGTTAAAAATTAAACTCATAGCATTGAGATCAAGGACAGACAACTTCTTATTGCCAGAGTAGCAAGGATCAAAGTGGGCAGTGCAATACCAAAAAAAAGAGGGAACAAATCACAAATATGAGCAAGGCTCAATCCAAAAACATTTTAAAAAGAACAAGGGGCTCCATCAACCCTATCTTAAGGCCTAGTGCAACTTCATCTAAGATTGAAGACAGAAAGCAATGGGGTTGGGGGAATGAGGAGGGCCTTCTCAGCTGTTGCTCCTGCCCTCTGGAACATCTTGACCGCTGATCTGAGGTTGGCCTCAACCCTCCTATCTTTTCGTAAGGGCTAAAGACATGGCTGTGCCAGTTGGCTTGGGGCTCCAGTGGGGGATCAGTGCAAAGGAGGTGGTTGATTAATAACAGAGCCCACTCTGCCCCCACCCTCCCTGTATGTTTTCGGTTTTAATGTTTGTTTTTAACTTTTCATGTTTTAGATTTTATGTAACTGTAAGATGCCCTGAGTTACCCTATGGTAAAATAGGTGGCCAGTAAATTTTATTTTTGTTTAATTTATTTAAATATAAATATAAACAAGCAGGACTGTAATATTCACAGCCACTCAGTCTTGGAAAGCTATATCAGAGTTGGTTCCTTCCTATTCAGACCCACACCGCCACCAGCACTAGGATAGGAACTGCAAGAATGGAGCCTGTTCTTGCATTGCTTCAAAAGCCTCATCTCCAAGACTCACATGTTTTGGAGAAAGGCTTCTGAAGCACAGCAGGAATGGTGTCCACTTAGAGAATGGCACAAGGTGGCCTTGATAAGGCGGCGGCAGTATTGCAGTCTCCTGCAGCCACATGATCACAATTTGCAAGCTTCACAGCCAGCCTCTCAGACACCAAGTCACTGAGAAAGCCAGCAGTTGGTAAGTCACACTTACGTCTTGTTGCGTTCAACAACTGCAGGTAATTTACTTAACAAATGCAGTGGAACAGACAAAGTTATGCATATTTATAAGATGTTTCAATTACAATCATGTCACTTAGCAACAAAGTTGAAGGTTCCAGTTGAGATTTGTTCATTTGTTATTGGGCAGTAGTCTGAGGCTGAAGAACCGTAAGCCTTTTCAACAATTTTTGCTTGTTGCTGGATGTGAAAAGAACACCTTAGAATAAAATTTCATTTTCCTACACTGTACTGGTACAAGCCCAGAATGTACTAAAGCTTTAATTTCTTGAATTTTACAATATATAATTATATAATATAGACTTCCTTCAGTCTCATAGAGACTATGGTATCTTGCCCCGGGTGGAGATCTAGTAGTCACCAGAGCACAATAGCCTGGGTAGTTATTATATGGAGGATAGGCTGTTACCCAAGCAGCAAATCCTCCCTCTCCACGCCGCTGAAAATAATCCAATGGAACGGCAGGCCGATACCACTGGTTCCAGCTGTGTCGCAGGAGTTGCCAGATTCACCTAGGATCGAACTCACAGCCTCCTGATTGTGAGGCGAGAACTCCACCTCTAGGCCACTGCACAACCCCAAATACTTATATATAAATTAAGCAAAAAGCAACTTGTGCAAAAGCTATCAGTTTTGCTCTATAAGGTAATATAAACATCATTTATTGTTTGGGTTCAAGCAAATGTAGTAGCAATGAATTAAGCATGCTTAACATTGTCAAATAATATAACAATAAAAAAAATGACATGCAAGATTAAAATTAAGAGAGAATGTGAAAAAAATATAATTAAGTACCTTTTCTTTGCTTATTCCTTTAACTATATCTGACATCCTATTCTCCAGAACAGGATCTCCTTGTGTTTTTATCATGCTGCCTGGCAATGGAGGGAAATTTGAGGCTAGCAAGTCAAACTTTGGTGTCAAAGTCTTGGTTTCAACTGAAGCCTGAGGTCGCTAAAAAGAGAAGTAGCATGTTAATGTGTATTATTCTCACTAATCTTATTTGCAAAAACCAGAGAATGCCATCAGACATTTGTATCCAATCCCAATTATTAGGGAGCAATTTAGCATTGGCAATTCTGGAATGGCTGAAGATTCAAAAGCTGATTAACTCTAGGACATTATTTGCTATAGCTCTAGATGAGCTTGTGTTGGCAGCTGTTATGCCAACAGGCTATGTGCTGCAACTCAGAGCAAGTCAAATGAAGCAAGTCAAAGCTATGGTCAAGAGGGCCTCTGCCCAGTTTTAGTGATGCACTGATGTCAATCTTAGAATAGTCAGTGCTGACTAGTCACTAATGGCCTTGGTCCTTAAGAGAGGATTACTTAATGCACTCTACATGGGGCTATTTTTAAAGACCATCTAGAACTACGATTAGTATACAATGAAACCACTATTAACCAGGACAACTCAATACTGATATATAACACTAATACTGCACCATTTACAAGTTTGTTTCCACCAAAGCAGCGGTCACCAACTGGTGTTCCGTGGACCACAGGTTGTCCGTGAGAAAATTTTGGTGGTCCACAGAAACATTATTTGCATGTTTTATATTGCACTAAATCAGGGGTCCTCAAACTATGGCCCCTGGGCCAGATACGTGCAATGAACATTTGTGTTGCTGCAAAGTATCTGCCCCTTTGGGGAGACTTTTTCTGTGGATTGGAGGGGGCCAGAAATTCCGACTTGGGGTCTGCTTCAGCCTCCTGGTGCAGGGCTTTGGGCGAAGGCTGGAGGGGTGCTGCTGGTGGCAAAGAGCCAGAGGGGCTTGTTCCAGTGGGACTGCATCATGGCCTGGAACTGGCTGACATCTCAGCCCGCTGAGCCTCCAGGCATTGGTACCTGGCCTTGCACTCCCGCAGGTCTTCCCTCTGCTTGGAAAGCCTATGCTCATAGTCCTCAGTGAGGTGCTTCTGCTAAGCCTCCTTCTCAGTCAGATCCAATTTGAACTGAGCCAGCTGTTTTGCCAACAGCTTTCTCATAGTGGCTGCTTAGCAACAACAACTGCTTCCTGTTGGGGCCCTAAGGAGCCCGGGCGGGCAGGCAAGGAGTGGCTGGGAGGGGAGAGGCAAGTAGAGGCTGGCAAGGGGCCCCTCGACATGAGTGACATTGAGTTGGTAATGCCCACCCAGTCACATGCCCACCTAGCCATGCCCACCCAGCCGATCATTAGGCAGATCATATTAGTGGTCTGCAGGATTTTAAATTATGAATTTAATGGTCCCTGAGGTCCAAAAGGTTGGTGACCCCTGCACCAGAGTATAATTCAAGGTGCCGATGATCAACTCTGAAGTCCTACATAGCTGGAGGCCTGGCTTTCTTTGAGGCCTCTTTGTGATGGCATCTCTAGATAGATTGGAGGGGTGTTATGACAGACATAGCGTCCCTGCGATCACATGATCAGCATTTAGGTGCTTGGCAAGCAGTATTTATGATGGTTGCAGCATCCCGGAGTCACATGATCACCATTTGTGATCTACCCAGGGGGCTCTGACAAGCAAAATCAACGGGGAAGCCAAATTGGATAAAGGGTGGTTAAATTGAGTGCAACTCACTTAACGACTGCATCACTTAGTGATGGAAGTTCCGGTTTAAATTGTGGTTGCAAGTCAAGGACTACATGTATACCTGATTGTTACTTCAAGATTACAACTCTTAAGGATCCTCTTGTATATTAACTGAACTGAATTATAGCAAATAGAGTTCCAATAAAACTTCCCCCTTGTCTTCCCATTTTACATCTTCTCTAGTTTATCATCGATATAATAGGTTATAATACATTGTGCTATGTAAAGCACTATGAAGCAGTATATAAGTCTAAGTTCTATTACTATTGCTAATCTCACCATTCCAATGACAAATATATAGCAATAGCAATAGCACTGTATTTATATACCACCTATCAGGGCTTGCAACCCTCTCTAAGCAGTTTACAATGTCAGCATATTGCCCCCAACAATCTGGGTTCTCATTTTACTGATCTCAGAAGGAGATCTGGCTGAGTCAACCTTGGAGCTGGTGGGATTCGATCAGCCAAACTGCTGATCTGAAAGGTAGTTTGCAGTACTGTGTTCTAACCACTGAGCCACCGCAGCTCCTTATCCTCTTGTTTCTTGGCAAAAAAAATCTTTTATTCTCCTAGAATGTGTCAATTCAGGTGTTCTGATCTGAAAACCTGTTCTGAGTCCTGCCAACCATTTCCTGTTCTAGAATACTTCTTTATAGGAAACTATCATATCATCCTAAGAATCGCTACATCATTGCATTCAAGGGAAAAAAAACATTTTCTGGGACAGTGAAACATTGTCTCTAAACCCATGAGTCTGAATACTTCAAATAGAAAACAAAGATCACTGCTACACTTTCTGACTCACAATGGACAATTGTGAGCTTAGGTCAAAATTGCTGCTGTTTAGAATCTGATTCTAGGCTATCACTGGTTTATTTATTATTTATTTATTAATTTTATATGACGTCCATCAAGAGACTCTGGATGTTAAATCTGGTATTATGGTTAAATCTGTATTACAGAATATAGGTAATTCCAATGTTTTTATTTGTCATTTCCAGCCCACAATTACAGTCATAAGTCATCAGACATATTAAGCAAATCACCATATGGCCATAATCGATTTTTTACAACTTTTGCATCTGTTGTTAAGCAAACATGGTCTGTTAAATAATCTGTTTTACCCAATGGAGGTTTTTTTTGCTGGAAATGAAAAAACATTGGAAGCTGCAAAAACCATGGTCACATGACCATGGGATGCTGCAAATGATTGTAAAGGTAAGGTGATTGCCAAGTGGTCAAAATACGATCACGTGACCACAGGAGGATGTGTGTATGTTGTCTGTGTGTGTGCACGCAGTTATGGGAACTTCAAAATCAGATTATAAGAACCTTTGGGGGGGGGGGCATCATCATAACTTCAAACACATATAAGATGATTTCTTTGCTTATGTGATAATGTTTCTTCAGACAAAAAATGATCATTTAACAAACAGAAAAAGTAAGGTATGTGATACTTCTGAAAATTAGTTTGATTGCCTGAATTCTTATTTTAGTCCAATTTATAGTGCAAAATATTTTACATCGTAAGGTATTTTTTTAAAATTCCCATACAATTCTCATGATGTTAGCATGGTTTTCTGGCACCAAAAGACCACATCATTCTCAACAGTTGGTGACTGATACGACTGCAGTAAAAGTAAACACTTACTGATAGCCTGTCATCTTCCCGTCTCCTCCGACCTCTGAAAATGTTTCTTCTG
>JANHJO010003823.1:0-10719 GCA_032468235.1 Pseudoxyrhopus heterurus | reverse complement strand
CAGGGAATGCTGCAGCCTACAATTCCCAGCGTTCTTTGCCCGATTTGCATGCCTTGCCTCTATTGGCTGGATTGGACATTGCTGCCTTGGCAGCTGCAGAGGACCTATACCCAATGCACAGTACATTGTGGGGGGCGGGGGTGTTCAGCAGACTTTTTGGGGGGCAAAGAAGGATCGACGGCATTCGTGACACCCCCCAGTGTTTGTCTTGGGAGTGCAAGGTATGTGCCTGACAAGTTTGGGCCAGATTGGTGCAGGCATGGAAGAGTCCATTCGGGACATACCCACAAACATACACACCCACAGTCTGTTTTATAGATATAGATTAACAAAGATCTGACTTTATTTTCTATTAGAGTTTTACCAATACAGGTAGTCCTCGATTACAACCACAATTAAGCCCAAAATTTCTGTTGTTAAGTGAGACATTTGTTAAGTGAATTTTGCCTCATTTTACAACCTTTCTTGCCACAGTTATTAAATGAATCACTGCTGTTGATAAGTTAGTAACTTGGTTGTTAAGTGAATCTGGCTTCCCATTGATTTTGCTTGTCAGAAGGTTGCAAAAGGTGATCACATGACCTTGGGACATAGCAACAGTCATAAATATGAACCACTTGCCAAGCATCTGAATTCTGATCACATGATCATGGGGATGCTGCAAAGATCGTAACTTGGTCATAAGTCACATTTTTCGGTGCTGTTGTGACTTTGAACAATCACTAAATGAACTGTTGTAAGTCGAGGACTATCTGTAATGAAAATAGTTGTTTTATATATTTGATAATGATTAATTTGTGCCACTATATTTTAGTTTCAGAGTAGCATCCTGAATTTGTAAAGAACGCTTTTGTCTGCCAAATAGTTGCACTGCCAATCTATGTGGTTCAACACTTCTGGAAACCCCACTTAGTTATAAGCATAAATATTTTCTATCTGGAATTTAAATGTCTATGTATAATTCCCTGGAATTATCAGTGTTCTACTTCCCAAGCCATTAAAAGTAGAATATGCAATTCCAACAACAATTAAACGCTGTATGAGGGTCAAATGACATTCATTACAGGCCAGGGGACTTGGTATTATTTAAGACACAGTTATATCTTTTGAAGCAAACACTGCAAAGTACAAACGTTAAGTACTTACCAGGGGTGTTTCAAAATAAGGTGCAGGGTTTGGAGACCATGTCTGAGGCACAATACTATAGATGGAGTACTGCTGAGGACTGTATATAGGCTGCATGAACAGTGGTGAGGCAAACTGTGCTTGTGTTTGAACCGGTTGAACATAAACACTGGAATCCACTACCCGGTAACCATTCTTTGCAAAAAATGTGTTGATGGCTTTTATCCTGGCCTGTGTAAGAAAGTTTAAACTAGGCTATATTTATCATATCAAATATAAAGACCGTTACGGGATACAAAGGTTACTATTTGTATTTCATCTGTTTCCTAACAGGTTGTCTGTAGCTTTACTTTTTTTTACCTTTTGTTAAAATTTTGGGATCTGCAATTAAAAATGCCAATTCAAATTAGTTCTTGACTATTTCTGCAACCAACTTAGATCCTTTGCTGAGCCACTTTGCAAAAAGACTTGGGAGCAACTGCAGTTCAGTTTAATTGATACACTTTTCAACCATTGTCTGGAACAAATATTTATTTTTTTTAGTCTCTCCTCATGTTCAAATTTTATCAAGATTTTACCATGACAAGATTACTCTTGCAATTAAAACTGCCACAAAATTATATGAGAAATAATCCTTTGTAGTCTTATTCATAGTTAACAGTTAACTTTGAATTAAACCAGAACTAAAGTTGGTGCTTCAAAATATTCTATCTATGACATCCTGTAGAGAGAGAATCATACAGATTATGATAATCATACTAATGAAAATCTAATAGTGATTAAGAAGTTGTAAGTGTAACTTACTGTTTAAGTATTAAACTATAACTTGTGGTATAGATAGGATAATAAAGCTTACCATTATTGGCTTGCCCTGAAAGGTTTTAACTTCTTCCCGTAAATATTTAAAAGCCTGTAGAGATATAAAAATATCCAATGACAGATCAGTATAAGCATTTTAAAAAACATTAAAAAAAACTTCCAGGATCAATTTCTTCAAGCTGAAATATAAGTAACTTTACAGCACGCTTTTGTTTCTTCTGCAACATTTTAATTTTGTTGTATTTATTAAAACATTAAGAAAATTACACACCATTTTGCTTTCCGATATTTTCTGAAACAAATCTTTTCTCAAAAATCATGTGTAGATTTTTCTTTAAAAACCCCCAGTAATTTTCTTTATTTAAGGTTGTGAACCACACCCCAGAAATAAAGTCCTGTGCAAAATAATATACAGATAAAAATGATAAAACATTAGCTAGCTTACTTTTAACTGAAATTCAATGTCATCAGTGTATTCATAACTAATGCATCTGAAAGTTCTGGAATTTTCTCTAGCTGAGCAATGGGAGATTAGAGAGCTTACCCGATGGCAGAGGGGAGGGCAAAGGAAAGCACAATTCTACCAAAGGAAGAACCAGCACTGTGTCTGAGATTGAGCACACATCTCACCAAACTGAATGGGAGATACCACATTGCATTTTACATATCAGTTGTATATATATATAGGGTTTGACATTCAGGCATGGGAAAGTCCTCTGAGTGAGGTCTCTCTCAATACCAACCTGCTGGGAAGTTCTCCTGATTTCACATTTCAGATGAACACAAGTTGTTCTTGCTGTGAACATGAGGGCTGAAAAAAGTGGAAGAGGTACCAAATGGATCAGTGGAAATGAAGAAACCATAGCTGTCATTCTTGGACAGGAAGAATTTCATTTGGACTTTTGGAAAACAGCAATGTGTGCAGTGACACATCTTCTGCCATTTACTGAGTCTTTACAATCACCTAGCTGCTTACAATCATCAATGTCCTTAGCTTTTGGAATACTGAAGATGGAGGAAAGAGATTTTTTGCTGGGATAAATGGTATCAGGGAGTCTTAGGTAGGATTAAGCAGCAATTAATGGGCTGCAGTCAACATAGGTACTGTCTGCTAGGCTTGGGTAGTATGGCCCAAATGGAGTGCAGACAACTTCAGATTTCAAATGCTTTGCCATTTTACATGATTTTGGTGAAATTGGAAGTAAGTATGAATGAGTGGAGGCTGGAACCCTGTAAACTAGGGATAGAGTCAAAGTAATTGGCCCCATACATCTGTAGTAAGCAAATCTGTTAAGAAGCATGATTTCTCCAAAACAAGACTAGATATCTGGGGGATGGGAGAGATAACCAAGAATCAGTTTAAAACTACAGATCCTAACACAGGTTATTTTGCTTGCTTTTAGAGAATGGAAGAAAAATCTCAGACCAAAATGTAAAACAAAAGACCTTTACAAGTTCATCAGAATAACAAAAAACAGAATTTTGATGAACTTGGTTTTAGATATATAGTTAAGGGGAAAGAGCTACTACTTTTCAACTAAACTAGAGAAAATTCCAGAATGAAATTACATACAGACCTAAAGCCGTTAATGAGATTCAAAGAAAGCACAAAATATAACAGGTCACACCAAACAGGATTCTAATACAGCAAAGAAATTTCCTAGAAATGGGAGTCTTAATTTTGTTTGGTTTAACAAAAGTCTTGATTTGACCAAGTTCTAAATAATTTCATTTTCAAAGCTGCAAATACCAGCACATCTGTACATCTGCAGAAATCCTATAAACCCAATTTGAAGAGCAGCAGTCTATAGAAATGCTGAAAGAATCTAAAATTCAATGTGCCTGTTTAATAAAAGGATTTCTATGAAGAGAAGAACCAAACACCAAAATATTTCCAACCACTTTCAGAGTAACTGTATGAGAACATGCTTGAGGGTGAAGATAGCAAGAACATGTTTGCATATGTGCTACTGGTTAAGAGTAGGTCGTTTATTCATAGTCTTAAGAAAGTAATTTTCTTATAAGCTCTATTAAGATCAATTTCCTGATGCCATCGCTCTGCCTATGTTTCTGAATTTTTAAGTACAATGTATTTTTTATTAAATTGATATATTTAAAATGAAGAATTCCAAACTGCTTTGACTTATCTGAGACATTAGAAAAAGATAGAATTTGTTAGTGCAATGAAATTCAGAACACATGATATTCTTACCTGCTGCGCGTCAGTATCTGACTGGAATGTAACGTACCAGTTGTTATTGTGAGCAAATTCACAACTTATAACTTTGGGACAGCTTTCATTCTTAAACAGTGCTTTTACCTCCTGGATTAAATATATAAAGACTATTTTAGTGAATTATATTATGTTAACAATTACGTTTAAAAAAAATCCTATCCATGCTGGAGTGGATTTTAATTTCTGCAACAACAGTTTGAAAATTAGTTTTCATTTTAGTTTCCAAACAATGGTTAATATTAAGTTATATTAATCATTCTGTGACTTTCCAAATCAATAATTTGCCTATCAAAGTAACATTTTTTTAAAAAAAATTACACTATTTAAAGCTAAGAAAAAGTCATTATTCTTTACAACTAGCAATGCTAATGTGATACCTTTTTTAAAAGGCATGAGATACTTGCTATAAGTATCTGGTAAACAATACAGGTATTTTAAAAGTACAATCATTGCCAAATATTTCTATTCTCTCAAATCTAGCTCAAAACTAAGATGTAGCTCAAATACATTACCATCTCTCAGTTGCAAACTTGTATCAAATATAAACACTATTTTAACCTACTGGTTATTGTCCTGGAAATGAACTTTTTCACATTGTCATATTTGTAACAAATTTTAAAAGACACTTCTTACCTCTACTGGTGTGGTTTCAGGGATCTCACGAAGAATAATAATGCAACGCTTATGGTTTGGTCTAACTTTCTCTCCTTGCTCATCCACTTGGACTATAGGAGAAGCTAAATTAAACAGAACAGAATTCTGTTTATTGAAAATACACTGAGATAGCACAATGAAAATCTCTTTCTTAAAATTTCAACTTAGTCTAAAACAATATGGTCACTGTTTAGTACTCAATGTAACTCTGCTCATTCTTCTGTTAGTGTGTTGTCATCTGGCACAACAGATTTTATGTATGCTACTAAAATACTATTCTGTATTAATGGGTATAATACTGGAGCACGTTTCAGGTGTGCTTTAGAAAATACATCTTTGGTGAACTACAGGTAGTCCTCAATTTATTACCAGGATAAGGACCAGAATCTCAGTCACTCAGCAAAGCAGGTAAGCAAGAAACCCGTATGACTGCTTTACTCAATAACTGAAACCCCAGCATTCCCAGCTGCAATCATTAAACAATCTTGTGGGTCATTAAACAGAGCAAAAAAACTGCCTGCTGGGATTAGCTCCCTCTGTGCATGGAAGAAAACTGCTCTGGTGGGTTGCAGAATACAGCTTGGACCTTCAGGATCTAAGCTCCATGTTTGCATCCTGATGAAATTCAGTTCTCCTGTGTGCGTGTGAAAGGGAATGTCTCTGGTGGACTGTGAGAATGGAGCTTGGACCTTTGGAATGTGAGCTTCATTTCTCCACCCTGCTGAAGGAGTTGTGTTTCTCTTGGCAGGGAGCTCCTTCAGCCAGTCCCCAGAGTTGAGAGGGAATCCTCTTGGCAGGGAGCAACAGCTTGCAACCTTCTCTACTGGCTTCCCCATTGACTTTCTAGGGAAGCTGACAGAAAAAAAATGTAAATGGCAATCACATGATCAGGGGCACTTGGCAAACAGTCATAAGTACAAACAAGTTGTCAAGTACTCAGATGCAACCACTATGAGTGGTAGGGGGATGTTTTATGATAACTGGAAGTGTTAAATGACTAGTTGTAAATCTAGGGAAACCTTATCTCTTGCCTCATTCAGCAACCATTTAAAGTTAGGATAGTGCTGAACAAGTAGCTTTATGACCAATGCCTGCGTTTATGCCTTCAGAGCATGCCTCAGTCACATGATTGCCATTGTAGTCAATATATGTGATCCTGTGCCTGAACTGTTGGTTTCATTTTCCGCCTCTTCCAGAGAGTTAATAGTGTTACGTGATGTCATGCTGGCCAGACATGTCTTCAGACAGTGCTGGCCCAATGGCCTTGAATGAGCACCACCTCCTATAGTCGGCAACAACTAGCCGAGTAAAATCCACAGGGATTCCTTTACCTTTTCTTTTTTTTAACCTCTAGAGAGATGGGAGAAGAAAGGATTACAAGAGGGTTAGCAGGCACACAATGGGGAATACATATTGAAAGGAATGCACTTGTGCCAATTCTGAATGCATACACAAACAGTCCAGTTTGTCTGCTAATTCTCTTGTAATCCCTTTCTCTCCGATCTCTTTGCTCTGCAAGGGGAATGGAGAGACCAAACAGGTCAGGTACCAAAGAGATTGCTTTTTTTTCTTTTTCTCACCTTGGTAGGGGAGAGCAAGCAATATCTACTTAGTCTCTCTTGTACCTGACCTATTTTTGTCATCCCCTTTTTGTCAAAGAAAGTAAATAAAAACATCAATTCCATTCTTGCTAATTATCCAGAATGATCATTCCAAAGGATGGGTGAGAGAGGAAAAGGAAAACACAGTCACAGGCATGTGATTTCCCACTTAGCAACATCAATTAAAGACAGAACTACTGGTCCCAACTGTAGTTGCTAAACAAGGAATACCTCTATATCCATTTCTATGTAATAACAAGGTCAGGACAAGAGATTCCTATAGAATAATAATTCTATAGAATTCACACAGAAATGAGATATATACCATTTATAAGTAAAGGTAACAAATACATTAAATATTTTTATATACCTCTTAGTACTTCCACAATAAGATCCATATTGGTTGTCAGTTTCTTAATTCCTTCCATATTGGCAATAGTCCATATTGGAATAAATTGATCACTGTCCATCTGAGACATCAAGTAAAGATCCTTGGATAGATTCTCACTAGAAATAAGTTAATAAATATTTTATGGAACGTTTAAAAAACAAATACTATTTTCAAAATAAATTAAGCTACTAACCCCAGAAACAGTTTAAGAAGTTAATAATACAACCCAGCTACTTTTAAAGGATGTATTATTTTTAAACAAAATCTTGATCATATTCCCAAATTAAAGAACCACCATACCAATATAATCTGGTATTACTGAAAAATAGTTTCAGATTTAGGGTGAACAAGTAGACAGCTGTAAACATTTCAAGCATTTCTTTGTTCCCACCTCACATCATTCAGATTGTTCCAAGCTGGTTCGGGAAAGCATTTATTAATGCATTACACTAAATTATGAATATCATTTCTGACTAGCTTGCAGCAAAACCGTTTTTTAGCAAAAAAACAAAACCCTGAATGGAAAGGGAGTCCATTATTTCTCTGAATCAACTATGTCAAAGAGTACATTATCACAGCAACAAAAATTATGCGTTTTAGGTTATTAATGATGTGAAATTATGCAAATAATTTGGATCATTGGTGTAAAGATATAATTACACCTATTATATATATTGCAATGGAATTTGGTCTGTTCCATGTGAACCCCATTGCATTGCAGTCAGAAAATCGAGGTTTTACTTTGAATATCTTTGGCAACTGTATTTAGAATTAAAATATTCACTTATTTATCCCCAAGAAAGCATGGACAGTTATTAGAAAAATAAACTATTTCTCTATTTTTTTTCAGGTTATTTTAATTGAGATGTTTTTAGCTCAATCTGACTTTGCAACTATATCTAGATCTTATTACTAGCACTGGGAGCCTCTAGATAGCTGTCATTAGACTTTCAAATTAATTCCTTATAAAATGTCCACAAAGCATGCCAAGTGGCTCTATTTAGCTCAAACTAACCTCATGAATACACTAATATAATCAAAAGGCACAATACCGTGAAAAACAGAACTCTAATTGTTTCTTCAAGCATTCTTTTAAATCTTCTGTAGAAATGACAGGGTTGCCTTCACCTGAGAAAAGAATTCCAAGAATATATTGTCTAATAAAACCAGGAACTTAGATTCAGTTTTTATCCCTGACAGAAAGCAATTGTAACTCATTTCCCCCTAGCTCCTAACACCCTTCTGAGAATATGGTGTTGAAGATTAGGGGATTCTTAGAAAGCAGAGGCTTTGGGAATACGTTCTTCCTTTCTCCTTTCAGCAGTGTTGGATCAAAGGATATCGGTAGCCAAAGAAGTTTTTTTTTTCTTCATGGAAGATGGTGGGACTACAGTAGGGCAGATTTATTAAGAACACCAAACTTTGATACCAAATCCCCAATACCTGGGCTGCATTCAGTTATTTGTAACTGCATCTAGTAATTATTCTTCCTTCTTTTTTAACTTTATTAATTATACAACATTGGTTTGTAGTGTTTATAGTGTTCTAGGTATATTTTGAACAAAGGATTGTTCTATTAATATCAATTGCATTGAAACATTCTTTATAAGATTGCTACTGTCACTTAGGGTCTATAAAGCAATAAAATTAAAGCTAATGTGACAGCAATAAACACAAATTCAAAAATATACAGGGCTTTTTACTAGAAATCTATAACCCACAAATATTTGCAATAGTCTATTTTCCTTTAGATATTAATTCAAATGTTTTGAAGATGAAAAAAACAATTATCACCTGATAGAAAATATTACATGCAATTTATACACAAACAATAAAATTAAACAGGCTTTCCATTTTCTTGTTGCATAAGCACAAATAATACAAAATGAGACTATAGCACAAAATTGAATTAGGACACCAAGCTATCAAAGAAGAAGAAAAAATATACATTGGGTTAATAGTAAACAGCATGAAAAAAGAACAAGCCATTTGTCCTGAAATTATTTTCAATCTAGTGTCCTTTAAAAAAACATTTAAAAGAAGAGAAATAAAACAGGACCTTGTCTTACCTGGGAAACTAAATGATAATTTTCAACTTTTTATTAAACCCCATAAACATGGTATGCGGGGTGGGGACTGGAATTCTAACACTTAAAAAAAACATTTTGGTGTGGTTTCAAAGCCGGAATAAATTAGTAACAGTGATATCCACATGGATATTTTTCATGAAAATGTTGCTCTTTCTGGAGTCTCAAAAATATTTTTTCTTGAAGTCTTGTCAATTGTTCTCTGAATAATTAAACATAATAATGCCCTTTTCCAGATTCTACCAAAATATTAAGGAATCACCATTTTAGACAACTATGCTAAGTGGATGTAGCAAAAAAAAAAACCTATCGCCACTATCCAAGCTCTGATACACCAAGAATCTCATGCACTATACATAACTGGTACTGAGGGTATACATAAATATATGGTACTATTCAGAACCTACGTAATATACTGCATAATTTGCCAATGCATTCGGAATAACATTTCATTGCTATTTCTAGTTTTAATCAATGTAGGTTTTCACAATGTAGGTTATTTACCCGAAACATCATAGAGTGGATATCCAAGTTCCTCGTGTGCTAAGACCAGACCATTAGCAGCTGATTCCTCAGCACATGAACTGTTTCTTGACAATTCGCAAGATGAGTACATTGCTTCATATTGTTTAGTACAATCCTCTGCAGCCTCAGTATTGCCTGAAAGAGTAAAGAGCAATCAATGGGAAATAAAGTCTAGCAGCATCCCATCCTTATATAAAAAGCTAATGTTTGAGAACCTCTGGTGAGAGAACAGGCTGCCCAGAAATGGCTAGCACCTGTGCTGCTGTAATCCTGTCTCTTTAAGTGCTTTTGGTAGCCAGCACTGCAACTTTGGATATAAAAGCTGGGCTGATGGACAGCTGGTGGTGTTATGTGGGAGCAAAGCCGTTAGATAAGAGATAATTGTCTCAAGGAGCAGCAGGAGTCAGATTTATATGGAGGAGGAATAGTTGGAGGAGTAGTAGTTGGCGTAGCAGTAGTAGGAATAATTGTAAATAGGGTATAATTAAAAGAACCTGTGAGACCTCTAAATACAAGGTTTAAAAAACCGTAATTATTGAAGTGCTCATATATATACAGTAGGTTAACTTGGATGCAGCCACCAATTTTGGCTTTTTCCCCCAACATTTTTCTATAAATGACAGCTTAAAGGAGTGTCAAGGATACTAGACAATAACAACTACACCACTTTCTCTCTCTCTCCTCCTTTTTACAACCCTATAATCCCTTCTACATGTCCTTCATTCTTCAGATTACAGCTGTGCAACAACTCCAAAAACTTGTTTCAAAAGACAAAAAAGGCAAACTATGATTCAGTGATTTATATTTAGATCTTTTCTACAGATATTTGGAGACATCCTAAACCAGTGATGGTGAACCTATGGCACACTTGCCACAGGTGGCATGCAGAGCCTTCTCCGTGGGCATGTGTGCCATCGTCCCGACTCAGCTCCACCATGCATGTGCGCACGCCTCCTGCCAGCCAGCTGGCTTTCAGGTCTCTGCTGCACATGCATGGGGTGCATGTGGGGGCATGCACATATGCATCTTGCATTTTGTGTATGTGCACACGCACGCTTTGGGCACTCAGGGCCCAAAAGGTTTGCCATCACTGTCCTAGACAAAACTTGTCAACCGAAGTCCCCAAGACACCAATGAAAACACCAAAATTTTAAGTAAGCTCCATAGCCCCTTGAACATTATTTATTAGATGATATTTATTTATTTTATTTATTTATTCCATTTGTATGCCGCCCAACTCCCGAAGGACTCTGGGCGGCTCACAACAAGATAATAAAACAA
>JANHJO010003822.1:112087-133231 GCA_032468235.1 Pseudoxyrhopus heterurus | reverse complement strand
ATTTACAAGAGTTCAGAGTGGGGGATTAGTTAGTTACCTGTCAATAAAAAAGCAAGAAATAAAGAGGGATGGATAGAAATTGGCTTTTTATTTACCCACTATTAGGGAGGGTATGCTATAATGGAGAAATAAGGTCTAGAATATTTAGAATAATGGTTTAGAATATTCATTTTAAACAATATATTAGCAAGGACTTTATGAATGAAGTTGTTTTATGGAAGCTATTTGATTAATTTTCATTATTTTTCATTTTTCTTGAACTTGCTTTTCCATAGCGTTCATTTATTAATAATAGTTCAATGTAATGTGGAGAACCAGTTTGGTGTAATGGTTAAGGTATTAGCCTAGAAACCAGGAAATTGTGAGTTCTAGTCCTGCCTTAAGTATGAAAGCCAGCTGGGTGACTTTGGCCCAGTTATTTTTTCTCAGCTCAACCCACCTCATAGTGTTGTTGTTGTTGTGGGGAAAATAGGAGAAGAAAGGACTATCAGGTATGTTTGCTGCCTTGAGTTACTTATAAAGTAATGAAGGAGGGATAACAATCTATCAAATAAAAAATATTAACAACAAGATGAAAGGAAACATAATCATATTTATACAATAAAATACCCCCTTGAGTTCAGTTTGATCTGCCTCACAAAATTTAAACGATCCTGACCTTAAACATCAGGAACTATCATCCTGAATAAAATAAGGTTAAGAATTTTAAGGCTGAGGTTATACGACATAAAATATATTGAGGTCCAATAAAATCCTGTTCAGAAGTTCAGATCCACAATAAAATCTGCAGGGAGGGAAACATTGAAAGCCAACAAACACAACACAATCTCTTCTTCTCCTTTGATCCAAGCAAAGCATAACGGTACAAGAAGCTCTGCCAAGGCCTGTCATGGCCACCTTGGACTCTAACCAGAAGACCGACAATGTCAGTCAGCTTCAGAATTGCCAGACAAACTCCTGCCTAAGCAGCTGCAGGTAGAGGAGTCTGTGCTGCCCAGTAACTAGGGGACATAGCTGCCACTGGCAGTCTCAGATGAAGAGTCCTAGCTGCCACACACATGCACACACTCAAGGACTTGCCATGTGCAGAAAAGAGTAGACCAAAGACTCCCAAAGGAATAACATTGGGATTGCTAGAGCTCAAGCCTCTCCATTGGCAAAAATTGATCATTTTATCCAGACTCTTGTGTCTTGAGTTCCAATCTGAAACCTCATGACTCTGGGTCTGCTTATGACCCTTCTACAAAGGTTGCAAGCACCTCTATGTATGTTTGTGAATGTGTGGTCTGAGACAGGGCAGAGCCAGTTCATGAAGAATTTAGTACTATACAACACATTAAATAATAATGTTGGCCTATTTCAATTTTGACTTGGCTTAAACCAAAGGTGCCCAATTTGTTCTCTTAGGCACATCAGTATGCCATCAACATTTATTTTCTTTCAGTGGAGGAAATCCTGTTCAAAATCTTATACCGGTAAGATTTTGGTATTTCCATGAAAAGTATTGTTAAAATGTTGGAATAGAACTGGGGTGATTCGGGTTCACTAAATTATCTTAACTCAGTCACTCTCTCTCTCTCTTTCAATCAATCTCACAGAGTTTTTGCTGTGGGGAAAACTCAGAAAAAGAGTGATTGGCCTTGAGTTTTTGGAGGAAAGATGTGATATAAATTCAACATCAACCAACAGTTCTTAAGAAGTTTGAAGTGACAATAACAAAATCTTGCAAGATTAGATCAGTTCACAGGATTTTTTTTACTATATATATATATAGTTTAACTATATGTATATGTGTACTGTATGTGTATATATTTTTCAGCTTCCACAACAGGGATCCCCTTCAGTGTCCTCATGGACCACCAGTGAACCTCAGATCACAAATTGGGAACTGCTGGTATAATCTTGGTTGATGTGGTTACTTTAAACCTACCATGATTTTATTCAATTCCATCTGAAGATATATTTTATAATCCTGCTTCTTCCCTCTGAACATCATCTAGGCCTGCTAAAATTTTCCCATAGTTCCTATCTGGAACCTGGTATGGGATTCAAAGGGGAGTATTTATTGTGATATATACAATCATGTTTTACATGGAGAATATTTGTTTTTGCGTTTTACAAACATACATTAAGAGAGCAGGTCGTCCAGTGCAGCTAAGAGGCAAGAAATATGGACTGAAAAAGAATGTTTTCATGCCATACAAAATTTAAATAAGGAATTTACCCTTACAAGATTTAGGGATGACACTAGCTTGGGAATTTCTGCAAATGAATTAGGAAAATTTATGGTAGTTAAGTCAGGATGGACATGTATTATTCCAAATATCAGAGCAGCATAACTCTTAATATTGTTGGGGTAGAATTGTGAACATGCCCTAACAGTGAGCTTCTCAGAGCTATCTGGTTAGCTCTTATGGAAAACAAAGGCTGGGGTTGCCGTTTGTTTGATCCAACATAGCTCCTACACTGTTCCTTGGATGTGTTTGGGACCCTCCTGAGGTTAAGAGCAATTAAGGATGCAGTTGACCATATAGCACACCACACATTGATGGAGCCCACCTCTACTTGCTTCCAACAGCATTTCTTGGTGCTCGATGGCAACCATATTTCTCTCTTCACCAGCCATGTTTCCCAAAATTATTAAAGGGAGTTAACTCTCTGGGCTGTCAAACTGGAAACCTCTAATTTAAAATGAGTTGTGGTGTTACCTTCTGTCCTGATGGTGAATGGAGAGTCTCCCAGTCTTTTGGCTGAAAACTGACCTCCCAAGGATGTCATTAAGAAGCAGAGAGTGAAAAATCCAATGCCTACCACAAATATCCTAAATGGAGAAAAAGAAAGAAGGCACAATCAGAAATATTATAGCTGAGCAATAGATGGAAATATTTCTACATTATCCATAAATGATTTTAGTGAATATTATTTCAGATAACTTCTCCTTCAGAGAAAGCTAGTATTTGTCTACATCAGGGGTGTCAAACTCACATTGTCACATACATCACGGCGGCGTCACGTGATGTATTGGGACTTTTCCCCCCTTTGCTAAACTGAGAGTGGGCGTGGCCAGTGCGTGACGTATCTGGTCCGTGGGCTGGGTGTTTGACAGCCCTAGTCTACATGATACTAGGAGGTAGACATGTTGTCCTTCACGAGAACTTTATTGAAGCATTTCTGCACAGTTCTTATAAATCTCCAAAATATCATTTAATTATTCCAAACTAAAATAATAGAGTAACATCTCACTTTAACAAAGATCCATTTAACAGACTAAAAATGCAATAAACATTTGCCTTAGATATCTCCCCAAATAACAGACAAATCTGTTTCATTTGAATCAAATTAAGGGACCCTTAAATATAATGTAACCTAAGATAAACATATACCATTTGTATTGAGTAACAGGGGCATTAATTGACTTAAGTGACAAATTGACATGAATAGTGTTATTTGGGCTCTTTGTGTAACAATGTAATTATGAAAATGACATCTCATTACAAATGACACACTTTTTTAGATTTGAGGCCTTTCCACACTTGCACTTAATTGTAGCACAAACATCTGGGGCAACCTCTTTTTCTGCCGTTTCCTGAGGTGGTTATCCTTATCCCATCTGCAACCATGAGTGAGACAGCTTTCAAACATCCACAATATAGCTGTACAGGTGTTAAAGCAGTACTGCCCTGCTTGACAAAAGTCAACAGCACCTACTTCAAGTTATGTAACATTCATTACACTTGTTCATTCATTCCAGGGGATTGAGAGTGGCTTATTCTGTTTTTGTGGTGGCACAGTGACTCAGCAGTTAAGATGCTGAGCTTGTTGGCTGGAAAGGTTTGAGAAGCAAGTGCCATGTGACAGGATGAGCTCCTCTCTTCACCCCAGCTCCTGCCAACCTAGCAGTTCGAAAGCATGCAAATGTGAGTAGAAAAATAGGTAACACTTCCGTGGAAAGATAATAGCACTCCACGACATCATGCTGGCCACATGACTGTGGAAAAGTTTTCTGACAGCACTGGCTGAATGGCCTTGAAATGGAGATGAGCACTACCCCTTATACAGAGGTGCTATTCAGCCAGTTCCGACAGGTTCTGGAGAACTGGTAGCGATAATTTGGAGAACTGGCAAATATCACCTCTGATTGGCTGACCGCGGCAAATACCACCTCTGATTGGCCAATTGCATAGCCAAGCCCACCAAGCCACGCCCACAGAACCGGTAGTAAAAAAAAAATTGAATTCCACCACTGCCCTTATCGTCAACAATGGCTTAGCAGAGTAAAATCTGCAGGGACTCCTTTACTGGGGTGGAGTTTTTTGGTTGTTGGGTTTTTTTTACCATTCTATCTTCATCTCCCCAGAGAACTGCAAAAAGCATTGCTATGCTGGGTTTCTCAGATTTGCATAATTGTGCTAGCCTGATCAGTTGGCAATAGGGCATATATTTTATGGTCCTGATTGCTTTAATGCAAGCAGGCCTGAGGAGACGGGGGTGCAGCCTGTACTTTGTTTTGGGGCCCATGGAGCTCAATAGGGGCCCATGAAGGGGAAAATTTTTTAAAAAAATTACAAAACCAAATTTTTTACAAAACCAAAGACTTCATACCTTTTACACATTGCCCACTGCTGCACCAAAGTGGAGCGCGAGCCCGCAAGAGCAAGGACGTGGGAAAGAAAAAGAGAGAGAGAAGCAATTGCACCTGCGCCGTGCCCACATTGAAGATGGCAGCGTCCGGCATCGCGTCCCTGCACTGAGCGCCACGAGCCCGGCCGCCTGCCCACACTCAGGATGGCAGCCAAGGGAGCCTGGCAGCGGCCTCGATGGGGCAGCGGAGATTTGGCGGTGCCTGCCTGGCAGCGAGACAAGGGGCCGTAGCCGGCCACCAAGAACAAAGCCGAGTAGGGGCCGAGAGCCAGGGAGGGACGGCCTGGTTTCTGCCCCAACGGGCGCTCCGGGAGGGCTGGACTACAACTCCCATCACCCTTCAGTGTCTTCAGCCTTCAATTAGAAGGTTGAAGATACTGAGGAGTGATGGGAATTGTAGTTTATTGTCCCCGCCCCCGCTGAGGGGTCCAGGCTTTGGAAGGGGAGTGGGGCCCATATTAGTCTTGTTCCAGCACTTAATAATCCTCTCGGCGTCCCTGAATGCAAGGCTGAAATGGTGAACTATCAAGAGCCAGCCCATCCTCTTTTGTCTCCTACACAAAGCAGGGAGAATCTTTGTGGCATGTAAACAGAAGGAAGGGATCAGAATTCCTTCACAAAAGTGTTTCTTATGCTTTAGTTCCCTTTGTGATACCAGTCAGATGTATGTTTTTATTGGGTTATGACATAATGGGGTGCAGAAGAAGGAACACAAGAAATAGGTTAGTGATGAAGTTCTACAGACAGACCAATCCCATTCTTACTGCAGCTCTCTGATTTTTCTGGCCATCTGGTGATATCCTGTTCTGTATGACATGAAAATGGTGAAATTGACAAGCGGCTTCCAGATTTCCCTCTTCTTGAGGGAAGTTAAGTAGGTGTTCAAAGAAGCACATAGGGGTTGTTGTTGTTTTCCTTTCTCCTTTCCTTTCCTTCTGAGTGAAGCAGAAGTAAAGCAGAATTTTTGTTGTAGCAGCATCTGCAGCTGTTCTGGACACAACAGTGATTTTCTTCTCTCTTTGTTTTCAACAAGCCAGGAGAAATGAAGAAGTCACAGATCATGTCTTCCAACTTCTTCTGAGGGTTGGGAAAATGAATGATGGCAGCCATGTGAAAGTGCCTTCAGGCTCTATGAAAGTTGGCCAAATGGAAGGCTCTCGACTGACCCAGGGGAGAAAACCTGAACCCAGTATCAATTTTCTCACATAAGTGGCAATTTCAATTTAGGTCAATTCGTAACATTCTCATTCAGTTAAGAAAATAAAATTACTGGAGCAAAGAGCTTCCTTTACCACACAGCAGACTTAGTTCATTACTGTTTTTTTCTTCCCCAAACAAGAGCTGGTCTGAGTCCAGGTTTCAAATTAAATTTGGTTACTTTTCCATTTCTCTTCTACCTAGTGATAGTCCCCATACGCTCTAAGTGAGTTAGATTTCCATTTCCTTAATTACCAGTAGCTGGCTGAGCAATATGACCATTGAAATCCCAGCCCATCTGAGCAAAAACCATTGAGATCTGTGCCACTCTAATACTTATATTTCATCCCATTTCAGAATAAAGTTCTGGCAATCTTAAATGGAGCATCTGACTTGCTTTATCTAGACCTCCTAATGTAAGGGGGGTTTTTTTCCCTCTCCAAAGACCTAAAAATGAAGAAAATAAAAAAAAAACCTATTCAAAGCAGAGCATGGTTTATTAAAACACTTGGAGTTATGCCAACTTGAGGGAGATCCAGGCTGGAGCTGTTGCATATGCTAATTTCTTAACATTGTTAGAAAGCCATGAAGTTGACTTTTTAAACTTTGCAGCTGAAATGATATGATGTTAGAAGATCCTGCTTGAAAATTATTCAAGCAGTTGACTTTTTAGCAAGATTAATGAGGGTGAGACATTTTGAAACAGATGCCATAGAATTAAAATATTAGTGAAATGCTGGTGTAGTTTTCTAATTTCTATGCTCTCTTTATAAAGGAAATTTCTTTGTCTGAAAAGACCAGAGAACCTTCCTCTAGTACAATGTGTGTCAGCCTTGGCAACTCTAAGATGTTTGGCCTTCAGCAGCCACACTTCTCAAGCTATCATGCTTATAATCCAATAGTTGCAGCTACATAGATACTAGAGCAAAGCCAAGCAAACCATATCATGATTTAACAGATTGTGTGAGACAAACAGAGTACTTCTGGATTATTGGATTAAGAATTATGGTGGCACACAACTGGTTAGAATGCAGTATTGCAGGCTGGTTAGAATGCAGTATTGCAGGCTGAGTCTGCTCACTGCCAGGAGTTCGATCCTGACGGGCTGAAAGTTGATTCAGCCTTCCATCCTTCTGAGGTCAGTAAAATGAGGACCCAGATTGTTGTGGGCAATATACTGACTCTGTAAACCACTTAAGCCAGTCAAACTGGTGGCCCGCAGGCTGGATGTGACACGTGCAGGCCACTCCCACCCCGGCTCTGCAAAGGCAAAAGAATTGTCACGATACATCACAATATGTCACGATGCATCATGTGACGTGATCAAGTTTGACACCTGTGACTTAGAGAGTGCTGTAAAGCACTATGAAGTGCTATATAAGTCTAAGTGCTATTGCTAGTGCTATATTAGCAGAAGGGGACAAACCCTTAAGAATACTGAACTGAAGTTTTGGCCAATTAGAATATTGCATTTCACAATGAGAGGGTCTATGAGCATCTGATTTCTGTACTTGGTTCATCGGCTATAGTGAGAAGCACATTTCTCGCAAAATTATGAATGTAGTTAAATATGGGAAAGAGACTTTCATTGTCTGGATCAGTCATTCTGTACATGTAGTCCTCACTTAATGACTATAATTGGGACCAGAATTTCTGTTGCTATACAATGCAATTGTAAAAGTCAATGTCATGTTACTGTGCTGCTTAACCAGCACTTTTGGTTATCGTTGTAAGTTAATCACCATGGCTGTCCCAAAGGTGTTTTTTTCAAGAGGCAACTGGACTTCCTTGTTGTTGTTTTGAAGACGTTTCGCTTCTCATCCAAGAAGCTTCTTCAGCTCTTAGGGCATCACGTGTTTGCCATTTGTAACTTGCTGCTAACTTCCCCAGTGACTTTACTTGTGGGAAGATAGTAAAGATCCAATGACCGCAGAGACAATTGATATAAGTACAAGGACAGATCATAAGAACCACTCATTCAATATTGCTGCAAATTCAAATGATCACTGAAGGAGTGGTAAGGTGAGGACCATCTTGATAGAAATGCAAGAACTATTCCATAAGCAAAGAGGGCTGGAACATTCTATAAGTCCTGGCAAGCAAGATAGCATTCATAAGTGACTCAGGCAAGCTCCAGCTCAGGCAAGTCACTGGGGCATAAGGAGGAGGGGAGATAAAACCCAGTCAGGCTTGTAAGATTCCATTATTATAGCTTATCTCAAAGTGTAGTTCTAATTTTCCTGTGGAGCTGACACTTTCTCAATCCTTTTATCCTGAACGAACTCTTGAACTCATGTTTTGGTCTCAGAGACCCCCTGCATAAAAATTATTACACCTACAGCTCACAATATGTGAGTGTGATCAGAAAGTTGTGCCATGTAAAAATTCCCACCCATGTAAAAACTAGCACTGCATACCGGTAGCAAATGAAGTTAAAAAAACATTGTATTGGTTTTTTTTCCCCTCCAGTCACGATATCTTGTGGAACCCACCATCAACTTCTCACAGAGTCTGAGGGTTTCCAGGGAACTCCAGATGAGAAAGGCTTATTTGGATGGTTTCTGCTTTTCTTTCCCCAAAGTTTTTTTAAATTCTTCCCATTGATAAGAAACTCATTATTATGTAAAAGCATGTTTATGCATTTCAATTCTCATAATTATAATTTAGCAGGAAGTGATTGTTAAACACTGCATTTAATTACTACTTAAGACCATTAGAGGAGTGAGGAGGGGAAAAAGAAAATCTTCATGATTAAGTGAAAAGGAAAAAATAACAGTTGCCCAGTCTGTATAGAATCTCATTACAGAATTTTTGAAAAAAACTGCATGAACATTTTAGTAAAATGAAGCTGCAATGCCATGATTATTCTCTATTATGGGAACTAGAGTAAGCTAACATGATGATCAGACAATTAAGAAGCTAAAACAACAACCACACAATCATGGTTGAACTTCTGCTATGTTTTCTTAATTCCTAACATTACTCCAAGGAAGTTTTAAAAAGCATCACAAGTGGAAGAGTTTGCTCATCTGAACAATGTTAAGAGACATAGACTGACATTCAACTGACAGCCACAGCAAGGGCAGAAGCCACCCTTTTGACTTCTCCCTTCAGATGGGCACATCATACAGAACGCCAATACGGAAGGTTCCTTAAAATGTCAATCCAGATGAAACAATCAGGAAGAAAAAAGTGTATATAATAATAAAAAGGAAGGAAAGGGAAAAGAAAAGTACCAGTACAATATTATCATAATACGCCTTAGTTTTCCCATATGTGAGCTCTTTCAAAACGGATCACAGGAAAACTATTAATCTTTAGACAAAGGGAAGGGGTGGAGAAAGTAGAAGCTTCCTTGTGATTTTAAGAGAGGTAAGTAGAAAAAAGAGTTTTTGCCATAGGGAAGTTAAAGACCAGCATTAGGTAATAATAAAACTGGGGCTACTGCCAACATCTTTCAATTTGATCAAATGTGAAAATTGGCTGCTACCATCCACAAAAAATATCCCCCAGTGTTTTCTTATAACTCTTTCCAACAACCTTAGCTATTGTGTATGCTACACATTCATAATGCACAAGTTAAGGGAAGGGTGTGTTACACCAATCAGAATAATTGAAGTACATTTAACCTAATGAGCCATCTGACTTTGTTTCTGATAAGTTTTGATCACAGAAAAAAGAAATAAATAAAATGCTGGCATGCTGCACAGAGAGGTGTCCATCTGTTCCTTTCATGTTTATATGTATTTATTAGGTATATATCATGCTTTGTTTTCTTCAAAATCTATTATTTTAACTCAAATTAGCAACTCTGTGAGGTACGTTTTGTTGAAAGGCCCAATGTCACACACGGAACTTCCACAGCTAAAGATGAACTTACATATCAACATATGAACAGTCCCCGGTCTAATATCTTATCTGCTGCAGTATTTTGGCTTTTCTTTGTTTAGAAATTGCCTATGCAGCCTATGTGGGGCCTGGAGGAATTCCTACAAAACAGAATTGATTGGCAACCATCTCCCTCTCCCTCTCTCTCACATACATACATACAATGGTGGGATGCAAAAATTTTCCCTATCGGTTCCGTGGGTGGGGCTTGGTGGACAGGGCTTCATGGGTGGAGCTTGGTGGGTGGGGCTTGGTAGGCATGTGACTGAGCAAGGTGGGGTGGCACCTTGCTGTGAGTGACATTGAGTTGGCCACGCCCACTCAGTCACATGACCGATGCTGCAGAGACAGGGCGATTTCCTATGTACCTTCCCCGCCCTGTCCTTGGGCTGACAAATAAAAGCCCATCTAAAGATTGCGACTGCCTGCTGAGCCTGCCTGCCGAATGCTGGCAAAAGGAGGCTATGGGGAAAAAAAGAGAAGGGCCAATGGAAACGCCCCATTTTTCGCCTCCATTGGGCTGTCTGTGCTGTGCTGGCTCGTGATGGGAAGGGGGGGAAGCAAAAAGCCTACTTGGTCCATATGTACTCACCAGCATGACAGTGAATCTGTCTTCCAGCTCGTCGGTTCAGGCATCGGCCAATTTTCTTCTAATGCATGGCTGGGGTGGAAGAGTGGTCCTTCTTAACAAGCTCCAAACTGTTGCTGCTGCTGCAAGCCTGTGTTCCCCGCACAAGCGCTGGAAGTCCGGTATTCCTTACCCACCTAGTCAGCCTGTGCTCCCCTTTCGTGAGATGTGGGTTGGGGGGGAGTGGCAATGGTTCACCTTCCTCTCTACCAGCAGCCATGGGAGAAAGGGAAGAGTAGGCAGGGATCAGGGTCGCGGCCAGCCAGGAAAGCCGAACTACTGCCCAGCCCAGAGCAGTGAAGGCAGCTGGGCCTCACCATGTCCACCCCCTGAGATGGCCCTTCAGCCTAGTGCGGCAGGCCCAGAGAGGATTTCCATCCCCTGCTGTTGGCCATACCTTCCAGTTGCAGCTCGCTGGGCTCACACAACTCTGCTCACCAAGGCTGCCTGTGAAAGTAAGGCCTGTGCTTGACCAAAGGGCAGGGGCCTGCAGGTGATGTGGATGGGGCAGCCTCGTAGTGCCACTTGGGCCGGATTAATTGCTTCTGCAGCCCGTAATTTGAGGATCCCTGCTCTAAGGCACCAGCCAAGGCATGTGAGGCCAATAAGCAGTGAGGGGCAGGGCAGGGTAGGGTGGGCGGGTCAGCCCGCAGTTTAACAACCGGTTTGGCTGAAGTGGTATGAACCAGTTGAATCCCACCACTGCTTCTTCTTCCTGTTCTCTCCAAAACAATATGTGAGATGAGTTGGGCCAAAAGAGAGTGACTGGCCCAAAGTCACTTAAGCTTTATGCCTGACGAAGGACTAGAGTTCATAGATTTAATATAACATTGAAATTCATGGGTCTAGAAAAAACATTTTGAATATTTGAATTGTACAAAATTATTTTCACACCTTTCTCTAGAAACCAGATCTTTCGTTGTAAATAATTATATACATATACTGCATATGGAGTTTTGATCAGTGGGATTGGAATGTAGATAAGATAAGAATCATTAATATATTTGTAATTATTCTTGTTTTATTCCTTCTTGCTTAATTTTATATGATTCCATATATTTATATTCTCGTCAACCTTTTCTAAAGGTTGCTTTATGACAAACCTTATGTGGATATGAATGATTAAAAATAGACAGTTAAATTGGAAGAAAAGAAGAAGAAGTTATAATTAAATTTAGGGTACAGGAATAAAATATGAGGTAGGAAAGATAGGATAAGATGGGTAAGATGTTTCAACTAAATTTTTGGAGAAGAATAAATCTATGTTTTTTTTATTAGATATTTTTTCTTCAAAAGTTCAAAATTTTCATAGAGGTATCACTTTTGTTTAATCGCCATAATTACTATGGATTGTAGATTGGGCTGAAATAAAGTGACTGGCCAAAGAACCATAGTAAGCTATGGCATGCACCTCCTCACATTTAATTCAATCTTTAAACTATACACATTTAGTGTATGGTGTCCTAACATCAGGGCCAAGCCCAAGGAAAATATAGTGAAATCCAACTGAATCCAATTCTTTATTTGCTTACACCTCATGGACAGAATCTTGCCATATTAAAGCTATAAACTTCTAACATAACAGACATTCCCTGGGAGATTCTAGGATATGGCTGCCCTGAACTTCTTCTTCTCTGCCCCATCCAATTCGGGACTGCACAGTCTCTTAATTTTGACTTCTCTCTGCTTCATTCTTGGGAAATCACAGGTTATAATGGGAAAGGTTCAAAATGCTTGAAGCTGCTTCTTTTTTTGGCAGAAAGGATGAGCGGAGCAAAACAGTTCCTTTCAGTGTTACTAACCTTGCCAAGTTTTAATTGGATACACATTCAAAAATTTTACCATAGTAAAATTTCAGTATATGTCCTTTCCAATTCTTTTAGACAGGTAAAGGAAAAATGACACCTCATCCTATAAAATTTCTAATAAAGAAGCTGTAGTCTTGGCTGAACTCAGTCCAAAAAGTGCCCTATTTCAATTTTTAAAAATTCAAATTATATAAAATAATTAGATTCCTACCTTTCTAATTCATTTTCTTGTTCCAAGTTTAAAAGTCACCGAAGTATTACCATTGAGTTTCCCTTGTAAAGTGGTGTAGCTATGCTATCTGTGATTGCTGGTTTTCTCGGTCTGCACAGCAGGTAGACTGCATTTGTAGTGATTACAGGCTACAAAGCAGGAATTATCTTCTTCCTGCTGCAAGTAATGTTATGCAGGTCTACCTGTGTGCTTCTTAGATGTGGATTTGGATTCTGTCGCTTCCTCCTCCTTGTAAAATTCAGAAGGGAATGAAATCTTCTTCATTTCCCAAGTTTTTTACCTCCATTTCTACCCTGTCCCCCTCCCTCTTTTCTTCAAGACTAGTAGCACTTACTGCTTTTGCCACAGATAAATTTGCTAACCTGCTGCCTTTGGGTATTTCGCCTGTTGCATCTGACACAGAAGTCCTCTCCACCTGCACCACACAGATACCTGCCACTTGAGAATAGAATGCACTACAGATTCTTTTTATTTCTTTTCCCCCCTAGAATCACAGCCACACTTTATTTTATTAATATTGGCTTTAATTAACTTAATAAAACAGTGTACTAAACTATTTGAATAATTCAATTAAACCTCAGAGATGAATAGTCTTATTACTGTTGTTTATAATAATAACCAGCCGCTATGATAAAAAATATGGTGTTCTAAATATAATAGCATAATTCCAAATGTGGTTTTAGATCCCCTAGAGAAGTAGTCCATAGAGGAATGTTTTTAATTATTGAAGGGATGGGAATGACAATAATTAAAAGAGTATGAAAGAAACAGACAGAGAAGGACTAATGGGATTAGGTCACACACAAATAGCAAGGTAATATATGGATTTGGAATGGATCACACAAGACCAGAAGAACATGGTATAAAAGTGACCTCTAGCTGTAATCTTTATTTCTGTCTCCTTAAAAGCAATAAGGAGATCCATGGTGGTGCAGTGGTTAGAACGCAGTATTGCAGGCTAACTCTGCCCACAGCCAGGAGTTTGATCCTGACCTGCTCACCATTGACTTAGCCTTCCATCCTTCTGAGATCAGGAAAATGTGAATCCATATTGTTAGGGACAATATGCTGACATTTGTAAACCGTTCATAGAGTGCTGTAAAGTACTGTGGAGTGGTCTACAAGTTTAAGTGCTATTGCTAATAAGCTGCAGGTCC
The DNA here is from genome assembly GCA_032468235.1 of Pseudoxyrhopus heterurus. Taxonomy (NCBI): domain Eukaryota; kingdom Metazoa; phylum Chordata; class Lepidosauria; order Squamata; genus Pseudoxyrhopus; species Pseudoxyrhopus heterurus. Next base: position 119,680 of record JANHJO010003822.1, on the reverse strand, counting down.
CACATATAATACAAAAAGACAAGGCTAGACAAAACAGCTGTGAGTGGGAGAGTTTAATGAATTGATAAAACTCACAGGTCAGCCAAGGATATCGCAGCAGAATATTCATGAAAATGGTAAACTCTGCTTCAGGACTTCTCAACATCAGCCTTGACTCTTACATAGATACACAAACAACAATGTGATGTAAATAAAAATGTCATGACTGATATTTAATCATTTGCCTCCCTCACACCCTTCTACTCAGTGGATGCCAACACTATTCTTGTGTAGCTATTCTTGTAAATGTCAGATGTCACAAAATCCCGGAAGTTTCCCTGTATATGGATTTGAAGTTAGAACATCATGGGTATCCATAAAAACCCAGAAACTGCAAAAAAAAAAAAAAGCTACTGACTTTGTGGAAAAGTTGGAAAGACTGTAGAGTGTTTTGAGACATACATACTTCAAAAGAGATATACCCATTCTCATGGAAGCTGGATATGTACTTCCAGAACACATTATTAACATATTGAAATGAACTGAGAAATTACTGAGGAACTTCATAGCTCTTGGCTGCTTTCCTCAGCTGAAGTTATTTAAAGAATAGGGTGTAGCTAAACTACACCTCAAGGCGGAAGGGAACAGAGAGTACTCAAATATAGTTGTAGATCAGTGGTGTTAAACTTATCTAAGTGATCTGAAAAAGTGATGTGTTACCCTTTTTCCCCCATATGTGTATATATTGCCATGTATAAAGCAGATGCGTGCCTAAGCTTTTATTGCATGAACTTTCATATTTATTTATTAATTTAAAGCATTTATAGAGCCACCAATTATGCCAATTAGGAATTCTAAGATATCTTTAATTCAAGCATCTGTCATTCTGCAACATGTCTATGATCCTTCTAATTCAAAGTTATTTATTAGTCCAAATGGTGGCAGTATATTTCATAAGATATGCTTTGAATACTCATAAGTATTCAGTTACTCATATTGGAAACTGAGTAATACATACAATAGTTCCAATTATATAGATGACAGAAATATAAAATCTCTGTCCCCCAAATGTTTACCTATTAATGGGGGTGGGATGGGCTAATTTAAATTTACTGCATAGAATAGTAGTTTCTACTGAAAAGAAATGAATAGGCGTAAGGTACAAAATGACAGCAGACATTATCACTAGAAAGCATGAACACCTCTGAATATCAGCCATTGTGTGGTATGAGAAGACAGGTTATCTGAAATACTCATGTCTCTGACAAATCTTTGATCTAAAAGAAGTCTGATTGGAAGTAGGAAGGGAAAACAACATAGAGAAACTGATTGTACATAACGATGCAAAAGGTGGCCTTTGGCTAGTAATTTTTTAAATATAGTTTTTTTTATAAAAAAACAAAACAAAACAAAGCACTTTCTAAAAAGGGTCTGCATATATTATGCTTGAAGTCTGCACTACATTTGAAAACATAGCACTTCTAAAGGGCTGCTTGCCAACTTATTTTTTCTCCTTTCTGCAATTCCTAAACAGTTTTTGATTCCTCTCCTCTCCTCTCTTCTCCTTTTCTCTTCACTTCTGTACTCCCCCTTCTCTCTCCTCCTCCTCTCCTCCCCTTCCCCCTCCATCCAGTTTTGTTCCCCATCTATTATTTCACATCTCTTATAACTATCTCTTCCTTTTTCCCATCTCCATCATGTGTTTTTCATCTTTACTCTTATTTCTGATGGAAGGAGAGAGGGCAGCATGTCCCTCTGTGCACACATTTTAATGCTTTTGTGTTTGTGGAAGATAATAGTTGATAAATTCAGTCATTCATTCCAATAGTTTATTTTCCTAATCCTAGTATATATTTTTTTAGAATATGGTTTTAGCATATGTATGATACATATATGCATGCATAAATGTGTCAAGTGCTCATTTATTGGGAAAGGGCAATTTTCCATTACGATTCTGGACTAGCCTTGATAATGGCAAATTGACCGGAAGGAGAAGTGAAGGATTATATAATACATTTATTTTTAATTTTTGTTTTCTTCTGTTAATTCTACCTAGGTAATTTAAAATGGGATCCTCTTAATAAGATGTGTAAAATATATTATATTACTTGTATTGTATTATAAGGTAAGGATCAAGCATTGTATAGGGTTTATCTTGAACCCAAGCTTTTTTTCTGTTACTTCAATATGGCATAAGTGCCTGCTGAGAAGTAACAGTAATTCATTAAAAATACAATATTTTTTTTTAGAAAAAATAGAAAGAACCATACTTGACTTTTCTGCATTCAATTAATTGACATTTACATTAACCAGCTCACATTCAGTTTTCTCTTGCCAATAACATGGCTGGTTTTAAAATTTGCTTTCTGTACAATAGTTTTTGCTGGGCTTATTTTCTTTTTAATTTAAATAATATAAATAATATAATGAGCAATTTTAAAATCTGCAGTCCAAGCACGCTTGGATTATTTTGTAGAAAATGTAGAAAATGAAACTAGTCTGTATGCTTGATCAGCAGTATACCTTTCTTGCTCGTTTAATAGGAAAAGATCTGCACAAACTGGCAGAGCATTCTTTCAACCTCTTTTTCACAGGTCATTTAATCAGTCTGTTTCACAGATCTTTTATCACAGTTGTCCTCATACATAAAGCACTATGTTGCCAAATTAATACTGTGTAACTTCACTGAAAGCTGTAACTATTTTGATAGAAACATAAACATGACACTTATCCAAACAGTAAAAGGCATAAACAATTAAGTGTTCTTTTGTAAAATCCATTGATTCAGCTTTATACAATAGGATATTTTAGGAATATAGCTTCTAGTTGTGTTGTAAGTTGAATAAGACTTGCTGAAATAAAATTGCTATCAAACTTTCTTTATCCCTAAAGCAAGCTTGTTCTTTGTTTGTTTATTAAATTTATTTGCTGCACATCTGTTTCAAAGCGACTCTGAGTGGCTTACAACATTAAACACAATAAAACCATAAGATAAATATTCCTAAAATAATAAAAATATAGTAGTATCCAAGGCAATCCTCCTCCTTTTCTTTTTAGAAGCATTCTGCCCTTATTTTCCATAACATGAGCGTTTAGACTGGTACTAATGAATCTATATACAGTGGAACCTCGGTTCACGACCACAATTCATTCCATAACTTTGGTTGTGAACCGAGTTGGTTGTGAAATGAAACAATTTTTCCCATTGGGTTGAATGGAAATACGATAGAACCATTCCAGACCCTATGAACTTTACACTTGAACGCTTGCAAGCAGGAGACAGCTGATTTATAATGCCGGCTCCCCTTCCTCCCTCCCTCTCTTCCCCAGCCCGAGATGAATCGCTCGGGCTGGGGAAGAGAGGGAAGGAGAGGAGCCGGGATTATAAATCAGTTGTCTCCTCCTCTTTGCAAGCGTTCAAGTGTTGCATTCCGAAGCTAAAGCAAACGGTTCTTCTAATTCATTGTGCAACGTCTTCCCAGCAGAAGCTGCTTTCGGCTCGCAATTTCTCTTGCCTGCCTTAAACCAAAGTTTGACGCCCTGCCTCTGTTTTCGCTCTCCCCCTCAGCTCTACAGCAGCGGCAGCAGCTCTCAGTCTACAGCTGCAGCGTTGCGCAAGCTGTAGAAAGAGGAGGAGCGAACCAAAGAGAAGCTTTCACTGTGCCTGAACCCCACATCCAGGATCGTCCTTGCCATGTTTCTTCCTGCAAAGCCCTTTAGGCATCAGGCAGAGCTCTCGGGTTGCCCAATCCAGTTCCTCCCATCCAGCTATCATCCTGCTATCATCCTGCTGCTTTTTGGGGCGCTGCTTAGCACCGATTTCTATTTCCACCTCTGGCCCCAAATACGGCGCAGCCTTGGTCTGGCCAACACAGCTGAACCACACAACCATGGCTGTGTTTGTGAACCGAGGATTTGTTCAGGAACAGACGCAAACATTTAGCTCATTTTTTGGTCATGAACCGATTTGGTCGCGAACTGAAGTGTTCGTGAACTGAGGTTCCACTGTACATGTATCACCTATGACATGCCATGTCATTTATAGTGACACACTTGGCCTCTGTTCCCTCTGGAAGTTATATAAAGGTGTTCTGCTCTTGTGTAGCTTCTGAAACTTTCAAAAATTGTGTGAGCATTCTTGATTTTTAGAGGCTCCAGAGCCATTCCCAAGCAGTTACAAAGTTCTGCATAATCTCGGTAAGGTGTTTTGTTTTGTTTTGTTTTAGTCAAATTAAAAGTACTGTTTATGGGATTTTGGAATAATATTTCAAGTTCAACATTACTATTTATTTATTATTTCACTTTTGAGGCTGCTTGACTACTGTAACTCATGGTTGGTCTAAAATATAGAAATGTTAAGGAAATTTAAAATGAAATAACATATCACAATGAAAAAGAATATAGTTGACCAGAAGACAAAAACCATAGAGACTGGACCACCATTTTAGCCCAAGGCCAGTAAGAACAACCAAGTCTTTAATAAGTTGCAGAAAGTCAAAAGGGTATGGAAAATCAAAAAGATGGGAGCAGGCATCTCAGATGCGAAATCATTCCACAGGGCAGGAATCATCACTGAGAAGACACACTCCCAAGTCCCACAATGTGGCATTGTGTAATCTCTAGGTCAACTGACCAGATGTGTGACTAGATGAAGAAAGACAGTCCTTTTTCAGGTAATCAGGCCCTCTACCATGAAAGATGATAACCAGCACTTTGGATTGTGCCCAGGAGCCATCCAGGTTGCAAGATTGGGTCAATGTATTGGTATCTTAGATGGTAGACCCAAATTCTTACCATCCCTCAACATCTTATTTATCATATTTAATGGGATCTGGTCAGTGTCTTGGCTTAAGCCAAATCAATTCTGCAAGCTTTTATAACAAAAAGATACTTCTAAACCACACTTCAGTCTTTGCATAGCTTTGCTGTTTCTTCCCCATTCTGCACAGATGATCCCCAAATGACAATTGTGAGACTGTTGATCATAAAAGGATAATGGTGCTGAATATTTATATTTTACCATCAGCAGCAACCTGTTTACAGGAAGTCCATATCAAAAAAGATAATAGTAAGGTATTAGAATACCCGAAAATTTGGAAATTACATGCTTCACTGGCGCAACAAAATAAGAGAGGAGTCGTATTATATATAAAAAATACAATGAAACCTAAACAATTTTTTATGGATGAAGAAGGAAGAATTTTGATGGTGGAAATAAGATTAAATGGAAAACAAATGCTACTGGTGGCAATCTATACCCCAAACACTGGACAAGAGGATTTTTACAGGACATTACATAAGCGAAAAATGGAACTGGACTATGAAAACATAAGTTTGATGGGAGATTTTAATGCAATTGTGGACACAAAATTAGATTATAAAACTGGAGTGGTCAATAAAAAAGAGAGGAGAACACTTCCAAAAACATTCTTTAAACTGGTGGAAGAATTGAGTATTCAAGATGCTTGGAGGGAAACACACCCTGAGGCAAGAGAATTCACTTTCTATTCAAATAGACATTCATCATGGTCCAGAATAGATATGATATGGATGTCAGCAGATTTAATAATCAATATACAGGATATAAATATTGAGACAAATATGTGGGCCGAACACAATCCAATAACAGTGACCTGAAAAGGACAAAAAAGGAGGTTGAGATGGACAATGAATTCAACAATATTACAGGAAAAAGAATTTGTTCAAGTCATGGTAAGAGAATTGGACTTTTTCTTCAAAGAGAATAAAAATGAGGATACTTTGATAGAAAATGTATGGGATACAGCAAAAGCTTACATAAGAGGATGGACTATAACGTATATGGCTAAGAGAAATAGGAAAAAAAGATAACAGCAAAAAATACTAGAGGAAGAATACAAAAAGTGTTAGTTTTTAACACTTTAACATTTCAATACAACTGATTTATAGACTTACTCTTTCAGATACAGCATTTCATGTTCAATATAGCTACCTTTTTCTTTTCTGCCTCTAGCTCACTTTCTTTTAATTTGATTTCTTGAAATCTAATACTTGTACCAAAACTCTATTTTTATGAAATTATGTCATAAAATACTCATATTTGTGTAATATAGTATGTTTGAATTAAATTAGCTTGAAGTCATTAACTAGTATTTAATTCATGACTAGAGAGTATGCAATATATATGTATATATATATATAAACACCCTCTCCCTTGTGCTTTCTGCATCTGAGGAATGAATAAGAGAATTTTGAAAATTATTCTTGTAGTACAGTCTGCATTGGAAGATAAATGTCCTTAATGTGCTGTGTGTGACTATAGATAAAGAAATCTGCTGGAATCTTTTTCTTTAGTGCAATATCTTAGAAAAGTTAGATTATTATATTACATTTGTTATCTTCAGTTCTGTAGGGTGAGCTTATAAAAATCCAGCTACCTACCTGCTCTATAAATCAAAAGTAATGGTCAGATAACAGCAAAAAATAAATTCTGGCTCAACAGCATTAATTACTTGAGCTGTTGGAGGATGGAATAAATACTGGGAGAGAAACTCATATTGTGGGGGTGTCTTAGATAAAGAGATTTTTCTTTATCTAAGAAAAGTTAAAAAGGCACAGCTGAACAAGAACTTCTATACATCCTATATTCTTGCATAATGTGTTGTTTTGTTTTTGGGGTTCCAGCAAGAGAGTCCAAGTAATTTGAGGCCAGAATCAATACACAGTTTTCAAATTCATGATTGAATTGTGGGAGGAAGGAAAAGGAGGAGGGAGGGAGGGAAGTTAAAGATCTCTTATGAATACAAATGGATAATGTAAGTCAGATCCATAGTATGGAGCTTGATTAGAAATATTTGTGTAACTGAATCTCTAGCTAATAAATAAAAACAAATTAATTAATAATAAGACATCCTGTTTCCAGATACTAACTCAAAATATTGTGCATTTATAAGTACTCTATCAAAAACAATATTGCCTAAATATGGTGATACCTATAACTTTTTAAAAAACATTAAATTGTTTATCCCAAAGGTACTTTTTCAAAAGGCAACTGGACTTTCTGGTTTTTCTTTGAGGATGATTCATTTTTCATCTGAGAAGCTTCTTCAGGTCTGACTGGATGACTGTGAATCTCCATAGACATTAAATTATTTGAGATTAAGATTGGAGAGTCTAACCCAAATCTTATTTGAGCAAAACTTGAAATCTTCCAATGTTGGCAAATAAACCCCACACAGGTTAGCATGCCAAAAAGACCTTGTTATGCAAAGTGGTTTGTTATATAGGAAGCATGTTCATTAACCACCCTAAGGCATTTTGGAAAGTTGTGAGGCATTGCATTCAGGTGGAATGGAAACAAGCTAATAGTATACATGTAGAGCATAAATGTCTCCAGACTGCGAAGGCATGATTGTATATTGGTTTTCTGGGAGCCTTTTACACATGGAAGATGACAGGAAGAGGGGTCTAGAATGTTTATCTTTCAGTACAATAGAATCACATTTTTTATTATCTGAATTGTATAATCAAGGAACAAGAAATGTGTGGTCATTTAAATAGTGTTGTTGTTGTTAGTTGCGAAGTCGTGTCCGACCCATCGCGACCCCATGGACAACGTTCCTCCAGGCCTTCCTG
>JANHJO010003822.1:87123-101677 GCA_032468235.1 Pseudoxyrhopus heterurus | reverse complement strand
CTCGGAAGGATGGAAGGCTGAGTCAACCTTGGAGCTGGTGGGATTCGATCAGCCAAATTGCTGATCTGCAGTACTCTATTCTAACCACTTGAGCTACCAAAGCTCCATTTATTTGTTCCATTTTCGTTGGAAAACCAATGATTGGCAATTGAGGAGAGACATGTTGGGACAATCCTGTCCAGCTCCCAGTTATTTCTGTGTTTCAAAGACTAACCAGGCACTCTACAGAGCTGCCCCGATGTTCCTGGGGAAATGGGGAATCATCAGGCACCTTAGGCAAGCCATCATAATTGTCCCTTCCTCACTGCAATGGCTGGTGGCTCTGGTAACCCTAGAAACATTAACTCCAAAATTAATCTGTCCATGACAACAGCTTGATGGATATGTCTCTCAGAACCAGATCATGTGCCATGTGCTTTGGCATAAACTCCTCAAATTTACAGCGGCCATCAATGTGTGTGTGATAAACCATGCTCCAAATCTGCATCTGATCCCAGTGACAGTAAGCCGGGACAGTAAGTTCTCAATCACTTTTGCCATGAGTTCAAGCAACTTGGGAAATATTTCAAGATCTGGACAGCTTAAAACTATTCTATTTTATAGGAGATCTTACCCTACTGTCTCTCTAGGACCCAGTAGAACAAATTAAATTAAAATGCACAAATCTTCCAGACTATCCAGTGATTTGAATTGTGTATATTACCAAATCTAGATCACAGAGCAATATTAGGAGAATATTCAAGTGGAAAACAAATGTTTTAGATACTTGTAGAGAAATATTTATATATTACCAGTTTTCTACATGTTTCTAGGTATCTTAGCATTCATTCCATGATTTTCCACCAGAAATCTCACCAACTAAAGCTGAAAAAGAAGACATTTGAGGATTGACAATGCATGAATTTTTATTTGTAAGGAACTTCTTTGCAGAAGATTTCACCTGTTGAAATCAGGACTGTGGAACCAGTTTCAAATAGAAAATGTACCATTCACAGAATAGCATCAGCAAGCAAGAGTCTCATCATCATTTTTACAGTAAATTTAGAGAGCAATTTTGGGGGCCTGCATGTTTTAACTTTTAACTCTGACAAACTTGTCATAGGAAATTAATACCAAGTGGAAGATTAATTACGAAAACTAGGGAATAAGCTCAGAGGACTGAGGAGAATACAGTGACCACCAAATTATTTATACAGAGATATGCTTATGATAAGACCCGCCTAACTTTAGTGACTCCCAGAGGTATTGAGACTACATTACCCTGAATTTACACCAAGCATGAAATTCCAGGCCAGGACCCCCAACATATTCGGACTGAGGAAGAAAGCCATGGAGATGACCATGAAGAAATTAGGTGATGATGGTTGCATAACAAAGATTGCTTTGAGCTCAGGAAATAGAGGAAAGAAGCTGAGTGCCCCCACCCTAATTCAATAGGGTATAATGGGGAAAGAAGAAAAAACACAGTCAGGCTTTCAAGATTCTATTAAAGTAGCATACATCAATAAAATAGAGTTCCAATATTTCTTCTGGACTCTGTTTCTTAACGTAATAAATCTTGAGGGACTGACAAGTTGCACTGAGAATGAAAAATTCAAATTACAGATATGTTGTTCAATCAGCTAATACCCTATCCCCTCCACATCAAACACATTCCTTTCTGGGACCTTTTGTTTTATGCAATTCAAAGCTAAACCACCATAAACAGATCGGATAGGCAGATAGGATAGAATCATTCTGATGTAAAGCAGGATTTTTACAATGTTTGTGTAGATGGTAGGAAATAGACCTTTCTGCCTTTTACAGTCCATGAACTTTTCCTCCAAACTCTTTTCTCTTTTCAGCCTAAATATAATGCATGAAATTATCCAGCCTAGGAAGAAAAAAGCATCAAGACTCAAGATGAAGGTCAGATTAAAGTTCAGCTCTCATCTCCTGCATTAACTAGGTGATGTAAGAAATACATCCATGCAATTGCATTACATGAAATTGATACAGAAATATCAACGTATTTGTCTACTAGTTCTTACGGTAGTGAAATTAAAAGTACATGCCCCTTAAGTAACTTGTCTGGACCAACCTTCTCCAAACTGATGTTCTCCAGATGTATTGGACTCAGATGCATTGGCCCAAAGTGCATTGGAGTCCAGATGTATTGGCAATGATAAGTGTTACCTAATTGGGTAATGAAATGTCTGCAAGCAATCAAACAATCTCAGTGAACACCTGAGTGTATTGGATTCAATTCCTGAACACCTCAGATGGATTTTGGCTTGCAATTCTTGGAGTCCAAATACATTAGGTAGAGGCCAGTTTTTGTGAAGGCTGCTTTGGTTGTGTTAAAAAGTTGAGGGCTAGCAAAGGCAAGAAGACAGCATTTGAACAGATACCTGGAAATCTTTATAGGAGCATCTGAGTATCTGTTGAAGCCAGATTTCCCATTTTCTCAATTCAATATTCTAGGCTGATTAACGCATACAGGTTTTACCTTTTTTTTAATTGTCTCCTATATTTAATAACTGGTAGCTCGGTGTGTGAACTGGCTCCATGGAAGAGTGATGTATCCAAATTAATGTGAAAGTTCGTCTATAATACGACTCAGTTTGGATTAGTAATGCTAACATATATAGAGAATGCTTTCAAAGTGCACTACTATGCATCCTGGGCCCGATGAACAGACCCTGATCCTGAATAATGCTCTAGAGCAGGAGGGTTTCCAAATCTGAATAAAAAGGCCTATTTATTCCTATTTGTGACATAATAAACTAGAGGGCAAAATTGGAGCCAAAAGGTCAGCATCACTTGTGTCCCAAAGCACAAGAGAATAAATGGGTTATAATGTGGACTCTTTCTTTGCCCTTTTTTTGGGGGGGGGAGGGACAATTTGGGCATTTTTTTAAAGAGGCAAAAGAGATACATTTTTTTTATTTTTGAAATGCACCCTTCAACCTGCCATATAGAGCCAAGCACATTTTTTTTCAGCCAAATGAGAAACTATGCCTGGGTTATAAAGCAACCATGAGCTAAACTAGTTTTGTGAAAATAATGTGAAAATTAAATGTTTGGACGCTACTTGAAGAAGTGTGTTGAAAAGAACGAGGTGCTATGGGACTATTTTGCTTACTGCAGAAAACTCTTGGTGGAGCTGAAGATAATGAAGATGATTAAAAAGGGAAAAGATAAACCTGCCAGAATAAAGCCAGTAACAACAAGCTGCTAGTCTGATTGATTGGGGCCTGCCTGCCAGTATAATTTTAAGCTCTTTCTTAGTTCTAGATAGAACTAATTCTAGTCTGTAGAAACACAGGAAAAGGGTTCCTAAACGTTTTGCCATCACACCTTTCTGCAGTGTAATCTTAATGTATGCATTTCCCCTAAAAATCCAAATACCAAAATAAACACAAATGAACAACAACAAAAATACAATTAAACTTTGGGAAAGGTGGATTTATTGTAACAACGTAATTAAATGATCCTTCACAATTTTTTCTGAACTTTGTCTGTTCCTCCCCAAGGATAAACACACATATGTTAATCTCATGTTATTACTTGCTGGGATTTGCTTACTTTGAGCTGTTCTGAGCGTACAGTAGAAAAGAAAAGCTGATTCTAAATCAGGCTGGATCAGGTATCAGTCCAGCGAGGAAACTACTCACAAAAAGAATGCCAAATGATTCAAAACAAGGAGACGCAGTGCATAAAAAACAGAATCCCAAAACTGCAAAGGCATGTGTCCATGCCTCTTTTTTTAATGTACATAATTTTTATTAAGAATTTTGACTATAATGGTAAAATCCAATACAAATTAAAGGGAGAGAAGAGAATGGAAATGAATAAAAGGTGCAGGGGAAAAGAAAGAAAAAGAAAAATAGAAAAGTAAGAATAGAATAAAGAAAGAATGGAAATGGGGAAAGAAGTGATTTCCAGTCTTCATCACAAATATAGTAAATCATCACCCTCTCTAAAGTTACATTTATTTCTTCTTTCGATATTTTGTATTTATTTTATTTCTTTATCTCCAGTCTTTATTACTTTTATAGATAACTTAAGGCAAGAAACATATCCAACACACCTTCCTCCTCCTATTTTTTCCACAACAACAACCCTATGAGGTGGGTCGGGCTGACAGAAAGTGACTAGCCTAAGGTCACCCAGCTAGCTTTCATGGCTAAGGCAGGACTAGAACTCACACTTTCTAGCTTTCTAGCCTGGTGATTTAACCACTAGACCAAACTGGTTCTCTTCCCATCTCTTATTTAGAAACAAATCCCTAATGCATCTAGTTTTTAGTCAAGGTGTTAGCAGAAAGTACATAAAGGGTAGCCAGAACAAACGACATCTTATTTTAAGCTTGATCAAATAACTCAACTTTATAGTCCTTCATTTTACTTCTAACAGTTTTAAACTTTAGTTTGTTCAAATATTATCACAGAATTAGAATTCTTCAAGGCTTTAGCAAGCCCCTTTTGTAGATCCAGTAGGAAAAAATTATTCAGGTCACTCGCTTGGTTGTTTTCCTCTTATAAATTTTAAAACTTCAGTTGATTTCTTTTGTAGTTCCAATAAAACATCCTTTTCTAAATCATCTTCTTGGCCTATCCGTTGTAAATCCATTTTAAATACCATATCTATCTTGTCACATAAAATTAGTTCTACTAAATAACTTAAATAACTTCTTTTTGACATATTTGAATCATAGAAGCAGATATCATGATTGATTCTGTTGATATTGTGGCTACCATTTTTTGATTCATTCTTCAAAAGTCTCCTTCAGTATTTTTATTGTCAAAATGTTATTATCATAATATTTTATATAATATTTTGCACCATCTTGCAAGGCTGTATATCTTTCTTCTATATCATTATCATCATCATTTTAGCCATTGTCTATCTATCCCCTGCAGGATGAAGGCCTCTTCCACATGTTTCCAACCAACATGGGTCTAAGCTTTCTTTTGCCAATTGAGCCTGCAATACTTGCTGATGTCATCGATCCATCTTGTTTTAGATCTCTTTCGTGGATGCTTTTTATCATTCTATCTTTCTTCTATCTAAAATCTTTAATTCCCTCTAATGTCCAGTTTTTGAAATAATGACATTATTTATCTATGTTATGTCTTATAAAAACCAAAATAAGATCTATTTCCCATAAGAAGTTGTTTGTACTTTATAATGCATTCCAAAATTGTAAAAGTTTTAGTATTCCAATTTCTAAAATCAAAATCTTATTTAACTTTTTGCTGTTTACTTCAGATTCTTCAAATTGTTAAGCATGTGATTAAAATTTATTTTCATTCAGGATTAAGGACAGACTCACCTAGTACTTTCAAATGTGTCGTTCTGAAGATTTCTGATAGCTTAGAAATAAATGAGTTTTTTCCAAAAATGATTAGAAAGTAAGGTTTGCAAACCTGATGTCCTTTAAACATTTTTGCTGAGATTGTGAGCAAGATGACTAATCCTATCATTTCCCACAAACCCATGAAAAACCACTGTCTTGTGGTCTCCTTGTGGGGAACAGCTACCCAAAGCATATATTGGTGATCTCCCATCCTCTCCTTATCTGGAGATGTTTTGCCATGGTTGTCAGCTCTGGTTTTACCTCTGGTCTTCAGTTTACCATATATCTTCCCTGGAAATCCATGCCCACGCCTCTTTCAAACAGATTCCTCAAATCTGTATGCAGAAAGTGTCAATTTCTGAAAAGAAAGGCTAATACACAAGCATTACTCTTAACTTTCCCTCACCTAGCTAAACTTCACAGATCTATTTCTTTAGATGTAGAAAGCATTTTCCCAAATTCTTGCTAAAAAACATTTTGCAGCAGCCAGCATACTGTTAAATAACTGTCTATTTTAGTTTTTTTAACACATCCTTTCAAGTAATTGAAGATAAAATTGTGTGGCATAAAGGCTACTTTGTCTCTATTAGTACCACAATTTTTAGAGTCTTCCAGGACTAGAGTGGCATAAAAATATACTTTATTTTATATTATCTATATTAATGACTCATGAAAAACTAGACCAAAAATTTCAATCTTACCACATTGATTTACTTTCTTTATTTCTAAATATTTACAACACTGCTCCAATCTATAAGGACTGTGGCTACTGCAGAACAATAAAAAAGAGCCTCCTAAATCCTCATGAAGGTAGAACAATAACTAGATGGTCACCAATAAATTCAAAATAAGATTTTTCAAGCTTTCCAAAATGGGCAGGATTGGGTGTATTTTGGGGGACAGCATATTCTATACAAGTAGTCCTTGACTTAAAACACTTCATTTAGTAACCATTCAAAGTTACAACAAAACTGGAAAAAGTGACTTATGACCATTTTTCATGCTTACGACCATTGCAGCATCCCCGTGGTCAAAATTAGGATGTTTGGCAACTGGTTCATATTTATGACAGTTGCAGTGTCCTGGGGTCATGTAATCCCATTTTGCGACCTTCTGACAAGCAAAGTACGTAAATGGGAAGCCAGACTCACTTAACAACTGAGTTACTAATTTAAAAACTGCAATGATTCACTTAACAACTGTGGCAAGAAAAGTCGTAAAATTGGGCAAAACTCACTTAACAAATATCTCATTTAACAACATAAATTTTAGGCTGAACTCATGGGAAATCCCTACTATTCTAATGCCTTTTAGTGGTTTCAAGCAGATTGATAAGATATTAAGAATGTTTTTATGGGAAGAACAATTTCAGTTATGGTTATCAGATAGTGTCAGGGGTTTTCCTGATATTCACCTAATATTACTGAGCAAACATTTTGACTTGACAATTTATTTAGGAAACAACAGTGATCCAATCAAAAAACCATTATGAGCCCAAGTAGACCATGATTATGTAATTTCTTTGATCTTATGATTGATGGTGGCTCCTTTTTTAGCCATAGTAATATTGAATTAAAAATATCAAGACACATCTGGAAGTTATAGATATTGAAATATAATACTGGCATTTATTGATACAACCAATTTGTATATTAGGGCTACCTCTGTCTGAAATTAGCTTGTATGTTTTATTCCTTTTTTGAAATCAGGTGCATATTAAGTAATTAAGTCATATATTATTTTAATACTTTAGCTCAGCTCACTGCCAAGCAATTTTTTAAACCATTCTGAAAAAAGTATTTGGATGGTCTAAAAATAATGGATTAACAATACATTCAATTAATATATTGCTCCAAATCATGATTTCACCATTTGGCCTAAATGCAACACTAGCATCTAAAACGATCAGATTTCTATATGTCTAGAATGTGCTTTAGAACATTCAAAGTCTACATTTGAAATATAAGAAATAAACAGTTCAAGAATTTTATTCAGTTGAATATTAGCTATTTGCAAGAACTTTGAAATAAATAGTTAGAAAGCTCCTATTTATAAAATAGTGGCTAAGGGTCTTAATGAATATTGACTCTGTATTTTATGATCTTAATATGAGATAAATTCAACAATAAAAGACTTTTTCATGTTATTGGATACCTCAGGAAATATTTTAAAAGGGATGAAGATTAATTCCATAATACTAAAAATCTGAAATAGATGAAGTGACACTATTATTACCCCATTTGAGTTTAACAACCATTATGTTTGTTAATACGAAGAAAGGTTACAAAGAAGTATTCCTCCCAGCCAACAAAACCTAACCTTCCATCTCCTATAATTTCCACATGGCTGGCCAATGGCTGTTTTGATAAGGAATTCTAGGACTTGAAGTCCAGCATATATGAAGGCTACCGGAGTAGGGAAACCTATCTTAAGCTAACAAAACCTGTTAGTTTTTTTCTGAAGGAATCTATTCTGCAAGTCCTCCTATTAAGGGCTCATTCATACCGTATCCCTGCAATCAGCTCTAAATTCCTCAGTGCCCATTAACACAGTAAATCTCCTTTGGATCTGTTTCAAGAGAGGAGTAGGTTGGCACAGAGAGAGAGAAAGAGAGAGAGAGAGAATTTGGGCACCACTAGCTTCCCTTTTGCATGTGAAAGTAAATGACACAATCCTTATGTTGCTGCTTTGAAATAAGATGTCAGCCATATGTTGCTGTTTCCAAACTGATCAAAACAGGAGTTTATTAAAATCATAATTTGTCATCGGGTTAGGATATCAAACTAAGACATCTTTGTTGAGTTTACACAAAGCAACAAGGTACAGTTTCTGGTTAGCAGGTGCAGAAGTCACCTTGTCATGTGAAGGGGAGATGAAGGATATGAGCCCAAAGATTAACAAAACCCTCAGTTTTTCCAACAGTAGAAAAACTATTACATTACACAGATCTTGAAGAATGAATGCTCTTTTCTGAATGGAAGCCTTGATTTCAGTATACGGTTTTAAGAATGTAAAGAGTCATGATGGATCATCTCAAGAGGCCCATCTAGCCTTTTCTGATAAAACAGTGGGCAACCATATTATCATTGAGCAAAATAGAGACTACCCTTCTAGGAGATTCAACACATCTAGCAGCCACCAATTTCAAGATCTTTCTATAGAGCTGTTGCACATTTATTTATTAGTGGTTTATATATTTCCATTCCATTTCATTCCCAAAGCAGCTAAAATTAAAAAAAGGATACAAAAAGTTAGAAACATAGATCAAAATTAATAAAATAGGTACTAAAATCTCATCATCAAATGCTTAGTGAAAGGGGCACATTTTTATATATATTCTAAATGCTGAGAGAGTTAGGGCCAAATTCATCTAATGCAATGGACTCCATGTTGTGGGAGCAACTCAGGAAAAGCACCTCTCCCAGGTACCACAAGAGAAGTTTCTTCAAAGGAGCAACCCATGTAGGTTTTATAATTGGACAAGTTTGAAATAGAAGAGGTCCTTCCTTAGATTTCCAAGCCCTGCACAGTTCACAGCTTTAAAGGTCAGTACGGTAATTCACAAAATGAAATCATGAGTTAATGACTCCTCAAATCATTTTCCTCACCAGCAGAGAAAATCTAACATCTATTCTTACAAATACATCTTCGGGACCTTCAGAAAATAAAGAGTAGATTTTTTTGGGAGGGGGATTGAATTTCAGTCTTAAATCCATCATCAGGTATTCCAGTTCTTTATTCCATTCCTTCTGAATGTCAATAATTTCAACTTTAAAAAATATTCTTTAATTTTTGGCACAAATACAACATTGATTTGGTTTCAGAAATTGACTCCATCATTAGAGGAAGTACCTCGAGTTTCTTTGAAGTGGCTAAAGAATTCGGTCCACATTGAGTTGATTATATTGCTGCTGTTGTGAATTAGATATGTAAAATTCTATCTGTAGTTGGGAGAAATCCTTAAAATAATCATTACACAGTAATTAGTTTAAAGGAACTATCCCAGATTCTGCTCATGCTTTGCAATAGAACACCTTATCACCTGTTTTTAATATTTAACTTTACTGAATTCTTCCATAGGTTCCATATTTATGAGTCTCAGCATCAAAATGCCATCTACAACCCAAAGGGACGCACATATGTCTAGTTGCTCTCCAACCCTCTTCCCCTCTACTTTTTCTTACTCCATTTCACACTCCTACCAGAACTGCTTTTTAAATTTTTCATCTCTTTCCATAAACTTGGCTGTACCTTTCATGAAGGTTTTAAATATTACCTTTCATAATGAATGAATTTGTCACTTAGAGAGGAAAAATCTGAGGAGCTTTTCAGGGATAAAGGAATGGGCAATTTCTTCAGAGGAGAAAAAAAAGCTGGCCTGCCTTATATTGGAAGAGATACACTTAAGTCCCCAATCTCTCTCAGATACATATGGGGAAGATATGCCTTTATGCCTTCTTTCATACAATTTAAAGAATCAAAACACTCATTAAATATCTCCCCGGAGCAGCAACTGAAGGGCAAGAAAATTTGAGAAATACAGTAATGAAGATATTTGGAAGGTTTTGCAGGGAAAGTTCACTCCAGCTTTTGGGCATATAATTTCCCCAGTACAGATAGTCCTGTACAACCATTCATTTAGTGACTGTTCAAAGTTTAAACGGCACTGAAAAAAGTGACTTATGACCGTTTTTCACACAACCATTGCAGCATCCCCATGGTCGCATGATCAAAATTTGGACACTTACCAACTGACTCATATTTATGACAGTTGCAGTGTCCCGGGGTCATGTGATCCCCTTTTGTGACCTTCTGACAAGTAAAGTCAATGGGGAAGCCAGATTCACTTAAGAACTATGTTACTAACTGAATAACTGCAGTCATTCACTTCAACCTCCCTGCCCAAGCAGGAGACCCTATGCTATTCCAGACAAATGGCTGCCTGATCTTTCCTTAAAAACCTACAGCAGTGGAGCACCCACAATTTCTGAAGGCAAGCCATTCCACTGATTAATTGTTCTCACTGACAGTAATTTTTTTCCTTAGTTATAGGTTGCAGTGATGTACTATATAGTATCATTATTACTGCAATATTTTCAATAATGGATCATACATGCCAAGAGAAGATGCATTTGACAAGGTAAAAATTTGTCTTTTTTAGAATAAGACAAGCCCAGGGAAGAGGGGCATAGGGTACTCACCTCTCCATTGTCATTCACCTAGTCAAGATTTTCTGTAGTTCAATGAGAATATACCTGCCTTGCATACCAAAGAGCCTTGACTCAGTTCTCTGGAATCCCTTCTTTAATTTTGTAGTTGTAGTTTCTGTAGTGGCAGAATATCTGTTTAACATTCTCATTGTCCCAGCTTCCATCCTTGGTATCTCTAGCTAGGATGAAAAAGAGTGTAGTTTGAAAACCTGGATAGATACTGGATCAATAATACTAGTCAGCATTGATAAGGCACAGCTAGGTGGACTTGATATAAGACAGCTTCTGGAGTTAATAGTTTTCTGGCTAGAGAAAGAAGCTTATGTTTTCCATAATTACTTTCCCTGTAAAAAAAAAAAAAGCAAAATATTAAGAAAAAAAATAAAAAGAAAAAGAAAAACCCCTATAGCTTCTATCACATAAACAAAAAATTTCCCACCCCAAAGCTGAAACTCCTTTGGCATATTTTTCCAAATCCATCCAGGCTATTTCCAGAATTACAATACTATACCATCATGGAAAGGTAGCCTTTTCCTTAGATTATATGCAATTTGGCAATGTAAGCAAAGGAAACAGCTAAAAAAGGCAGAGTTGAAATATCTTTATCTTCTTTGGATGTGAAACCTGCATAAATGCTAAAGTTTTAACAGCATAGGTCATCATGTTGGTGTCAGGGAGATCAAAGTCAGAGTGAAGGAAATGCCTTAGCATATCTCTTCCCAATCCAAACAGCCTGTGTTCACTTCCAGCATGACAACATCTGATATTCAAGAAAATGAGTTTTCTGCAAACTTCAGTAAGAACAGCCAGGATCAGCTGCCCTCTGTGTTTAGAGAGGTCACTTAGCTAGATTGCCAGATGTGAAGGCTATTAGGAGAAAAAATTTCTTGCACATCAATTTGAAGACAAAATAGGGTATAGAATCACAGTTGGAGGATATATGAAAAATTCTCTTCTCCAACGCTCTACCATTACAGAAACTCCACCAATCCACCACAGAAGCTTAGTTTAAAATGTTAGTGAAGCATCCATGATATTCTAGTGCAGTTTGTCTCATTATAGATAATTTACACCTCTAAGATGCTCTTCCTAATATTCAGTTAGCATCAGCTTTCTTGCAATTTGGACTCCTTGGTTAGCATGTGCACTATCTCTATGTGGCAACCTTTATCCATTTAAAGATAGTTATTATGTTGTCTCTTTTCCAGACCCATCTATCCAGCACATTCAATCTTCCCTCAAAGACATTGGCCTCCAAGTTCTCATCATCTTCATTAACTTCTTTTGGACTCATTCTATTTGTTGCTATATTGTGGTGGACTGTAGTCTGGATTTCCAGGTGCAAGGGGTTGAATCCCAGAGGGCAAAGAGCCAGCAGAAAATTTGGTCAGCAGGAAAAGAGTTGCAACGGCTCCTCCCTAGTTATTCTCTGAGTATTTCTGTAGTTATGCAGACAGTTGATTTAGTAAGATTGGTAAGATTTAGTAAGATTGGTAAGATTCTGTCTCTAAGTGAAGAACAATAAATAAAACTATTCAAAAGTAACACCACATGTCATTTTTGATACTTGGGGTCTGACATCAATCTTGCCAGACTCAAGCAACTATCTGCTTAACCCGTCAAATATCTACACAGCCCTATCAAATAATCCATCAATTTGTCTCACTCACAAATCAATAAGCCTCTATTTGTCTATCCAAGTACAGCCCTGTAATTTATAAACATCTGATCCAAATGTCCTCCCTCAGGTAAGAAGAACAAAAGAGATAAAAGGGTAGTTTCTCAATCTAGGTTTATTTCCATTACTCAAGGCCAGAAGAGTAGTCAGTAAGTCGGTCCAAAAGTCTAACCAGGGGTGTCAAACTCAATTTCATTGAGGACCACATCAGGGTTGTGTTTGACCTTGGTGGGCCAGGGTGGGCATGGCCAGCTCGACATCACTCGGGTCAGAGGCACCTGTGGTGGCCCTGAGCACTGTGTCAGCAAAAATGGGGTCCCAAGGGTTGCCCATGGCCCTCGCAAGCTCCATTTTTGGCTGCGATGGCTTCCTGCAAGGGTTGCTGATGTTTCTCAAGTTTGATTCTCCACAAGACCATCCAAATATACTAAACTACTCTCGGATATACTCCCCTCACCCTGATGGTTCTCTCTCATCAAAACCAAATCTTTTAGCTCCTGGGTCTCGTGATTGGGATTGGCATTTATGATGGAGCAGGTTCATCTGGTCCTTTTTCTCTTCTTTCAGGTGAGGCCATACTTGATGCATACTGCTTGGTTAGAGTCTGTCATCAGCTATAAATCCATCTAACAGTCCCAGTGTTTATATTTCCCAAGTTGCCAACCTGAATATCATGGGGGAGATGGCCTTTTGTTGAAAACCATACTAAAATAAGATAGATTGCATCTCCTGCATTCCACTGGCATATAACAGTAAATTCTATTAAAGTCGACAATAAAGTTAAAGTTGCATGACTTCTTCAGAAATGTCTGTTTGAGATGAGGATAGGCAGAGCTTCTCTCCAGCCCAAAAAATGCTTAATTATTTAAAATACTTCCAGATCTCGACATCAAACTGAGTGTTCAATAGTTACCTGCACCCAATATTCCTGCTCTACCCCCTTAAAAAAAAGATGGAGCATTTTCTCACCTCAGCTGTTCTAAAAATTTCTAACACTGTTTTAACATACAGAAATATTGACATAAGTTTTTCTTTGATGATCAAAATCAAGAACCTGTTTGAAACAGCAGGCCTATGGGAAAACAGAATGGGGAAAATAGTACAATATACAGAGTGATACTGAACGTTATTCAAAATATTTTCTGGGCTTCCAGAAAATAAAATACATTAATTTGTTTCTATATAAAAATTGGGGAAAGAGGAAAAGCAAGATTAAAAACAGATTGCTTAAAAGTCCATTGAGTCAAGGATTCTCTTCTTTTTTAACTGACTTTACAAATTTGATTTACTGCACAGTGTGATGATATAATGCTCACTACATAATCACCAATTTATTCAAATCACCTATAATGGCTGATCTGCAAAGAACGTGGCAAAAGCTGTTCTCAAAGTATTTTGCTGCCTAAAACAAAAAACAAGATTATGCCTTGTCTCCCTAATGTATTCCATATGTATATGGAATATATATATTCCTATCAACCTTACTTTAGCAAGGGGCAATGTTAGGTGCCACTAACACACCTGAGGACAGCAGGATTAAAAGATTCAGGAAATGCTATTAGGCAAGAAACATTATTCTCTAGTAAAGAACAATAGTCAGCAAAAACAAAAGATATCCCCCATTTTTCACTAGAAGCAATTGTCCACTTTCCCTTTGGCTGCAGTCACTAGGACAACAAACCATGGACAAAACCTAAAATCTATGTCTATTTTGGCTGTCACATTATCCACATGGACTATTACTACTACCCCATAGAAAATTTAGGCACATAGAAAGTTACTTCATACATTTTGAGCATTTTGCCCATTCCTGGCTACTGTTAACTGAAAGCAGCTTTTAGGGCCTCAGGGATGTAATCTTTTTTTCCTATTACTTGATCTCTTTAACTAGAAATGCTAGAGGTCAAGTGGTGGCCCTTTGGCATGCAAAATTTACCACTGCACTATTTTGTTTTTCCTTTCAGGTTCTCTCAAATCACAACCACCCATTCCAATTACAACTTTTGGTAGAGAATATATTGATCATTGTGGATTGAATTACAGTCTACCAGTTCATGAGAACAATGGAGGTGGGGATGGGAGAGAGGTCAAAAT
Organism: Pseudoxyrhopus heterurus; assembly: GCA_032468235.1. Classification (NCBI taxonomy): domain Eukaryota; kingdom Metazoa; phylum Chordata; class Lepidosauria; order Squamata; genus Pseudoxyrhopus; species Pseudoxyrhopus heterurus. The sequence continues at coordinate 87,354 of JANHJO010003822.1, read as the reverse complement.
GCACCCATTGTATGCCACTATTCAATTTTCTAGAGTAATCCCAGACAACATAAAAAAAAAACTAAATAACTAACCTATTTTTTTTTCATGTCTAAGCATTAAACTATTATCTGAGAGGGTACAGAAAGGAGAAACCCAACTTAAAAGTCTGGTGAGGTTTCCCTAAGAGTTTCATTGGGGAGAGGTAGAGTAGCTTAGGTGGGGGCTCTCTCCCCATCATGTAATCAACAA